>JANPWX010000158.1:427935-479848 GCA_024734555.1 Trochalopteron elliotii | reverse complement strand
TGATGATGATGATGATGATGATGATGATGATGATGATGATGATGATGCTCCTTTTTAGCATAGCAATTGGCTCCAAGGCTGAGTGCCACAAATGTAGTTTCTGGGGCTTGGAGAACTGCTCAGACTGCAGTCCAGAGCACTAGCACTCAGAAGCGAGAAGGCAGCACATTCTGGTGCCGTAGCCATCCCGTACTGATCCATCCAAAACAGTTAAAATGCAGTAATTAGCACAGTTGGAGATAGATGAGTGTTCACACAAATGAAGCTGAAGAGGCATAACCAAGAACACCACCAGCTCTCATGTGCTCCCTTGTACCTGCCTTTCAGTTAGAAATACATCCCACCTAATCTGGTTGTTTTGAGCTAAATTTTACAAAGTAAAAAAGCCCTCCAAATGGCTATCAGTGCTCAAACCTGCATAAAGGCAGGGCAGCATGAAAAAAAAGAATTTGCTTTCAAGATCTTTTTACCCCCTAAGTGTTAACCTACAGCAGTCCGTCCCCACCTCCCGCTTACCCTTTCCCTTTTTCTTCTCTCTATAAACTAGAGACATATGCATACAGGATATTCCAAGTCAAATCAAAGAGGTAAACAAAAACATAATTTGTTTCTAAGGATTTGCAGTGTTTCCCTAAACAAGCTAGATCTGTTCTGATCACTAGAAGCTCATTTCACATCTTGCTTTCCTTGGACTTTAGAAATGTTTGAAGTGCACATTGATCTGCACTGCATTAGAGGTAAGTAGCTCCCCCAGTTGCTGGCAGACTGAAGCTTGCACTTCAGCATACCTGTGGTCTGATACATTAACTCCTTTGAATATCTAACTAAAAAGTCTTAATAGCCTCTAGAACTACACCTGGAGCCAGGACAGAATGCTTTTATAAGAAGATTTAGCCAAGAGTCAAAAAATCAGTATCTACCTTACAGAATAAATGGAAGGCCAGATGTGGGATTAAGTAATTTATGAAGAAAAATGTGAGATTCATGGTGTGAACTTCTACGGATAATATCATGTGCAGTTGGTGATGTTAGTATGTCATTATGGTGCTTCCAATCTTAAAAACAGATGAGCCCAATCTTCTGTGGAAAGTTTTGCTGAGGCAAAACTTAAATATGAATATTTTGTAGGAGGGTCCATTATCAGAGCTTTTATGTTATCTATGCTATTATTTAGTAATGAACCTGCTAGCAGAGGAACAAGTATTTCAAAGAATCATACGGGCTTTTAACATAAATCTTATCAAAATTAGTGACAATATTACTATTAAATCTTTTCAAAATATGGCAGTACAGAAGCTGAAACGCCCAATTCCTACAGGAAAACTTACCTTTCAATTGTTTCCTAATTTTGTTTCTGTAGGCCAGAAGCCTCCTCCTGACCTGCAGTTGGAGCAACTACACAGACAGTATTTTGTATTGATTATCATGTCGCAAGAGGATGAAATGAGGATGTGACCACGCATTACAAAGAGAGTGAGTCTGTGGGATCTGAACTCAGGATGACATGCCAACAAAAGATGTTCAGCATTGCTGTTTGAACCTTACCCTTGTGACCATTGTCCAAGTTAAAAATCTTAGCAGAAGTCATTCCTACATGAAAAGCATTAAAGCTAATTTTAGATTGAGCAGATTAAATAATCAATCAAAGCATATAGTCTACAGAAAAAATCAGTTGCTTTTCAAGACATCTCCTGGAAATACGCATATTTCATTAGTTATAGCTATTAACTAGTTTAATCACACAAAATCAATGTAAAACGGAGTCTAATGAGCCAATCTACCATGGTGGTGAAAGCAGAGACTTTGTGTGTGAGACCCCAAAGGACAAGATGCTGCAGAGGAAGCTGTGGATGCAGTGTTCCCAATGCATCTCTGGCTATCACCAGCAGCAGAGCTGCAGCACAAGGCTGGCACAGCTGCAGGAAGCTGAAGGTGCTCTCTGGAACATGCCAGATGTTTTGTGCTGAGCAGCCTTGCTTGCAAGCAGGAGCATCCAGAGTAGTAGTCCACAGCCTGACTGCAGACACTCATTTAGCTAGACAGCAAATTAGTGCATTGCACTAAGAGAGGTTCTTGTTTCTGCTGAACTGATGTGTAGACACAGCCATTCTTCTCCCCCAATGGATTTTGACTCCCACACGTGCCTGCTCCATCAAGGCCCATCTTGGGCTTCTTTGACCTAAACTGATCCACCCAAGAACTGAAGAGATAAGAGAAAGCATACAGATGAACCAGAGAAATTGTAACTGCCTGAAGGAACGAACTTCAAAAAAACAATCCAAAAACCACAATGCCCAGCACGTATTTAAGTGATTGACGATTTTAAAGGGCCCTTTTTGTGGATTCTAACAAGGGTATTTACACCTGGGTTTGTACTGCCTCCTTACCTTAAACAGTTCAGACTTCAACAAAGCAAATATATATTCGTTAGCCTTCAGCCTTTCAAATATAACTCATCTGGGCTAATATGAAGCACCAGAAGTAGTCTTTCGATTATTTACTTAGATAACCCATTTTGAGCTGTCTGACTGTAAACCTCAGTATACATTGAAGTGGGATTGATTTCTTTTACCATTTACTCAGCAGCTGACCCCAGGACCCTTCCTCCCCATCTTCTTTTTATGAAAGTGAATTTAGAGCAAAAAGACATCAACATGTATCTGAACAATTTTCTGTCTCAAATGGTTTTGAGACATGGGAGGGAAAAGCCAATTTTCCAGACCAACTGTCCAACATCCTACTAACTGCACCATGTTGTCAGCTAGGACAAGAGTTGTCTTCCAGAACATACTGACCTTTCCTTGGCAATTAAAATCGAACAACTCTGCAATACATAAAAACCCCTAGTGTATTAATCAAAACGTCATAAAACTGAACATTTAGCTCATACACTTTCTTACAGTTAGCATCAATTTGCTCTGGTTACTTACAGCATGTGTTTAATCCCATAGAGTGCTCTGATTTTATTGACTAGGCCTCAATTTGCAAACTGCAATATATACGTACAAGCATAGGCAGCACTTAGAGCAGAACAACCTGTATATAGGTTTCTAGACATTTTTTTCTATGAAAGCAAATCAAATATAGCAAACATTAATGTCCTGCATGTTTTAAGTCTGCCATCTAAATAACCACATTCTTCTAGGGGACAAAAAGTGAATTTCCACAAAGGCAGGATCTCTCCCATCTTGCTCATCACGGAAGAAAGGCTGGAAAGGTTCACTTGGCTGAGGCTCTCAGATGAGCTGCTTAAATGTCATAAAGCACTGTTAGTTAGCCCCTGTAATCCAAATGTAAGTGAAGTAAACCAGAATCCAGGCCTCTAACAATGAGGCAGTATGAAGGAAAAAGGATACAGGAATGAGGGTTCTTGTATCATACTATCATCAGCTAAATGTCTCAAGTACAGCAGAAGTTTTAAATCAGACTAATGCTTAAAGGCAGACCTCATGTCAGCTCGGCTTCTAATTTTTTTTTTTTTTCTGTGAGATAGAACATCAATTTTATGAGTGTGTGATAGAAAAAAAGATGCATATTCTAACAGATTCAAGCTATGATTCTGTGCAAAATCTGGTGTGAGATACTCTAGTACAAGCCAAGGACAGACACCAGAATTAAAGAGAAAGAGCAAGAAAAGTGGATTTTCCCCTTCCAAGGTGTCAGTAGAAGTCTAAAGACATTTATCTAAATGTGCAAAACCAGCTAAAACAAATATCTATCAAGCTTGAGTATTTTCTGAAAAGTAAAGTTCCACGCTTGACAAGCAGATTCTCTTAATTTATCAATATTTTTCAGCAGTAATACCACTGTTGCACAAGTTTTTAATGTCAAGCCCACACTGCAGGGCAGAATACTTGTGTTCTAAGTAAAGTGAGTCCTAAGACAAACTAAGGATTTTTTTCAAATCATTGTTATCTGAAAAGGAATTATTTTTTTCAGAAAAAGAAATCTAACAAAACTACTCTCTTAATATTAAGATACTCTGCTGTCAGTCTGCAATAAGGAATGGCCCTGGTAATTGTGGAAATTAGGAATTTACCTTTTGGTCTGGGCTTTTTCTCTCCCAAGATGTGCTCAACTTGAAAGCTGACATTTCTAAACCTGTGGTCACTTTTTTTCATCTCAGAGAAGCAGCAGACACATCCAAGTAAACCAAACTTTAAATTAATATATGATTCAAGGAAAAGATTTTATTTTAGGGCTAAGAAGTTGATAATAAATAAAGGAATATAATAATGTAATAGCAGATGTTCTCATGCACTTAACACATACAGTAATGCTGGCTTACACTGCTGTTTGGACAAATTAAGAGGTATTTGGCAATATTGTAAGTTTTGAATAGTTTAAAGATTATAGAACAAGAAATTCTTTCTGCTGTTTTCACATTTCTTTTATACAAATTCAAATAAATATTAATATATCTATTTTCCTCAGATTTTCTGTTCACTTTTAACATGCCCAATAACTAAGCCACAGTAATATACAACTGCCAAGAAAGAGTATTTAAGAATTATACTTAGTCCTAAGAATGTATCATATTATGTCACATTGTGCAAGCTCTTTAGGTAAAATTAGATTTTAGGAAAAACTGCAGAAAATTTAAACTCATTAAAACATATCCAGTGCAAAGGCCAGTCTAGTCCACACATTATGGTACTGTAATGTAAGCTAATATAATTTAAATAATAAAACATGCCTATATGACTCTGAGAAAGCTGAATATGTTTCATGTTTTAAAGATCTGACATCTAATATGCAGATTCTGCAGTATCAGAATTTTTCAAATCTTCATGAGATGGCAAAATAATGGTAAGACTTTATAAGTAGGCTTTTTCTTTTTAGAATAACTCACATTAACAGTACTACAGTGGCCAAAAAAGACAAACTATTATAATAGAAATCAATCTGATTAAAAAATTAAATATTCCAATTAACACTGAAAAAGTGTTTGTAATCATTATTTACAATTCCTCAATGATACCAGTGTATAACTTCACACAGTCAAAGTATACCACTCCCCAAGCAAATTCCAATTCGTATCCCCACTGGAGGATCCAAGGGCTGGATGTTGTTCATGGACAACACGTCAGTTCAGGGAAGGAGATCGATCTGTGGTCCAGAGCAGTTCTATGTACGGCCATTTGGTCTGCAAGCAGCGTTTCACCGGAGTGTCGTCCGTCTGCAGCATTGGCTCTTCAAAGCCCATGACAACTGCTGTGCCTTCTACATACATGACCTGTCAAAGCAAACCCAACTCTGTCAGCCTGTCCAAAAACTGAAAGATGAGAGGATTATTTTCACCAGGTCAGGAGAGGACTTGTTATGATACACATCAAATGTGTGAAGTTTTACATACTTCTTCTTTTAATGAAATGGAAGTATGAAATCGAAAAACCCTGATCTTTGATTGCTTCTGCTTACATTTTGAGGTATGGAACTGGTGGAGATTTCACAGGAGTCATTTTAATGACTTAACTACAAGCTGTTCCAAAGACTGTAGGTATATTTTCTGGAAGAAGTCTTAAATCATTCTTGTTCCTTATGTCTCTTAATGCCTTAGAATCTTTCACTCTAAATTCTCCTTCAGGAACTTTGCAGTCATATTGTGTCTGGTATACCCCTTGCTTCCAGAACACTAAAAATGAAACAGGTTATCTTTGTTTCCTCAGTAAACAGCTCCAAAATAAACCCTCATTTTTTGATACAAGCCTGGACAACTAAAAATATTCACAAAAAATTTAAACAACCTAACTTAGATGTGGAGTTACTTCTAGAAGTTGCACTTTTCATATGTTACATCTCCACTGTCCCTTACAGTTCAGACCCCTCTCATGACAGGTAGGTATGAGAAGTGTTTTTTTCCCAAATGCAGAGTTTCAGAGATGTGGTCTGGCCAAGTAACCCAGTATAGTAGCTCAAATATGATTAGGAGCACAAAAGAGTTTCCAATTCCAAATATGTAATTTTGGAAGAAAATTATCAAAATAATATCTTTGTAAAAAGTCTGTTTCAAGTTAAGAGTATTTTGCCTGTAACTATATTCAGTTTTGCTTAGTGACTGTTATTAGTCACTAGCTAATTTAATTGTAAATCTTACCTTTTCATTATAATTAGATTGCTTCAGTCCATTGTAATGGTAAACAGTGAATGACTCTGAAACCCTGGAGTCCTAATAGAAAGAAGACAGTTAATTTCATGTGGCATCCATTGTGCCTTGATTTTCTTCTCTTTACAACTAGACAGATGCATTCAACCAGGAAGACTCAAGGAAACTGTTAAAAAGTATCATTTATTTTAGACTACAAAATCTTCATTTTACCTTTCTTATCAGAAATAAAAACCCAAATGTCAGTAAATTAATAAGTAATGCCCCCAAGAGCAAGTCATGACTTTCTGTGTTCACCCAGACACGCTGAACTACAACTTCAGCATGGAGAAGCCACCCTAATTTTTAATGTCAGACACCTTATGCAGTAGTCCCATGCATGTTTATTTATGATGGTTTGGATGCCACAGAGTATTTTACTAAGGACCAGATCCAATCTCTGGCCCTCCATCTGAGAGCTAAAAGGCTAATATACTCCTATGTGGGTCTAAGTAAACCAATTTTGAAGACACCAGTTCTGCCAACAGCAAAGGCACTGGCTCTTGGTGATCTCTACATTCCAGGTGTTTAAATGCTGCACTCCTAAGAGGACTGAAAGCTTTGGATTTCACTGAATTAGGAAACACAAACCAGGTGTAGTATCAGCATTTTTATGCCTACCAGACCAGGCTCCAAACAAAAGCTTATCCCTTTTTTGAGTACATGGAAGTAAAGGCTGGAACAAGAATAACTCTGCTCAGGTTACAGTACATCCATCAGATTACAAAAGCCCTCATTCATTTTTCTACTCTTGAATGATTCACAAATTCCGTTGCTCTATGGGTCTCTCACAGCCATCCAGGCTATTTGGTGGAGGGAGGCTGGTGAAAACGAAGATAAGAGGTAACTGCTTATAGAAGTTGCTTCAGAGAGATTAAAAAAAAAAAAAAAAAAGGCTAGCAGGGAATTCATGAATTCCCCTCTCCAGGTGACTGCCCTAAGTAGTAAGGAGTCAGGCTGAATAGCTTTGAATAATCTTTTTCTAAGCCAACAGCTTTCAGAAGGAAAGCTGATATACCTTCCTGTTTTTGAGGTGGAGTTGAGTACTTTCTAGGAGAGTAAGAATAGAGGTTTGAATATTCTCAGTGAAGGAATGGTATCTGGATCTCCTGAGCCCTAGCTGTATGTTCAAATATTAACATCAACAATTCCAGCCATCCCTGGTATCTGTTATTTCCTCACAGTATTTGAAAGACAGACATTAATCTTCATTTCTGCAGAATTTCACTTTCAGAAAGAATTCTGAGCAGGGTGTCAGTATGGGTAAGGGCTACTTCTACCTGATCCACAGAGTACAGACAGTTTGAAAAAATGGATACTGGCAGGTTCCAGTCAAAAACATGCTGATTGCTCAAACAGCACCTATAAGGCAGTAACAATTCCCATGTTTTTTACTGGAGCCAGTGAAGGTTTAACAGGACAGGCAAAACTGAGTGGTGGGGAATCACATGTAGCAGGGACTTAGGACCTGACAGACAGGCACTGACTTGGGCGCTCCAACTTTACAGGAGGCAGAGTTCCTCCACCAAGGTGACCAAGGCAGGGTTCTGGCCATGACTGCACTATGCTTTGCTTTCCAGCTTCCCTTCTTCAGTCAACAATGCCCTTACAACAAGCAGGACAGGCAGCAGCTCCATACAATGGCTCTTTTCTCCTCCACCTCCCTATGGCCCACGGTACTGAACAGTTTAGGCACAGCCAGTTATAGAGGATGTTCTTTGGCATTCTGAACTTCATTCTAGGCATTCTAAAATGAAGCAGTGGAGTCTTACAGATTTGCAAATGTAATATAATTGTAAGAAATAAATTATAGTCAATTGTACATACATTTCCACCTCTGTATAAACAAATGAAAGGAAGAAGAAACAGTTGGCAAAAATACAAGGCAGATATAATTTCAAAAGGCCAGAGAAAATTAACACTAACTCCTCTTTCTCTTTTCTCCAGAAGATGAAAGCCTCTGAATGATATATTTAGTCCCTACCATCTTTGGCAGTGCAATTCTAGTGTCTTCTGAGTGACCATGTTTTGTAGTACACAATGCTATACCCAGAGCTGCACAATCCTAACAAAAAGAATCTTGCTGAAGGCACTCAAACCCATCAATTTCACATATCCTTGACTGTAAAAATGAAGACACATAATTTCAGTGACACATTAAGCTAAAAAGCCTTTAAAGAAGTACTCCTCTCGGCTCTTCTTCTGCTTCCACCAGCCTTTCTATCCCCAGGTAAACCTGCTCTCCTTTGCCAATAAAACCAGGTGCACGGCCATTGAACAAGGCCCCACACACCTGCAAGAACATCTCTTATCCAGACCAGCTCCCTGTTCCGGTTTACCACAAATCTGTTTCAAGAGTCTCCTGGTGGCAGGGAGGCAGTGTGTGAGCAGGAAAATGTGATCCAAGGGAAAGGTGGACAGCAGTGCTAGGTTAACACCTAGCACTTACATTCTTAAAGAATACATTCTTTAAGACTAATCAGTAGTGGTGCAGTCTTAAAGAACATCTGGAACAGACTGAGAGTTTGAAAATAATTTTCCAATACCCTAACATCCACATATGTGAAACCTAAGTCTATCATGACTTTTTTGTTAAACCATCAAAAATTTTACGCCATCAAGAAATGTACATAAAAAAAAATTTAAATATGTTTGCAACCTTTTCCCATTTGCAACCCTTTCCAATCTACAAGCAACCTTTTTAATATTGATAAAACCAATATGGTAGTTTATTCTCAGAAAAAACACACTCAGATGAACTTTCTGAGTAAGGAAACAATTCAATGTCATGCACAAAATGATTATATATTTCCTGAAGCTAAATTTAGAACAATGGAGTTTCCTTCCAGTGTAAAGCTGACAAAATCATGGACCTGTTAGAGAAAACAGAAGTCAACCATTTTTGGTGGAATACAGAAGTTATCTGCAGATCAGCTGAGTTGAATGAACAAACACTTATTAAAATTACTTTTGTGATATTCATGAAACTTTTTAATGAATCTCAGCCAAACAGAATTAACAATGCTCTGCAGCAATAAAACTATATTGATTACCTGCTCAGGGAAAAATTCTTGTAGAAAGGGACCCAGTAGAATGATGCCCAGTCCTTCTGGGTCTAATTTGGTCTTCATGAGGTTTACACTAAGATTAAAAACATTGAATATAAAAGTATGAGTTAGACACTTTTATTCTTGCATGACTAAGTTATGCTGTACTACCACAGTACTGACTGCCAAGTATAGCAATACTATTCTATTTTTAATCGTAAGTGACAAATCCACCAGAATGGCATGCAAGTTGCCAAAACATGGTTATTTTTAAGTAAAAGTAATCTGTTATTTTAAATTAAATAAGTGATTATTCTGAAGGACCACCATATTTGGTAAAATAATTTGAAACCCATATAATCTACAACCAGGTTTACAGCCCGAAAGGCATTTTGCTGTCTTGAAAGCATTCTTTAAAGATACAAAACCCAGCCATCTTTCAAATATAGCTCTGTTACTGCCAAACAACCTGTTTTTAAACAGAGATTTGAAAACTTTCCAAGATTTTCTAAGTATGCTGAAATAAAATTAAATTTAACAGATACATTTCTTATTTATATCACATACTTGGTATCAAAGAAGCCAGAACCAACAAACAATGGAAATACTAACAATACTAATCTGGAAGCCTTACTGCACAACTACGGTCTAATTTTGGGTCACTGCAAACGAAGGCCAGTTATAAGACTATATATCTATCTAAGCAATATATTTCTACAGGCAGCAGATTGTATCTATTTGCATCTACCTAGCCCTCTGCTTGAGTTCCAGGTTGTACCGTACACAAGAACGTCCTCATTGGGTCAAACCAACAGAGCGTCTTGCCCAGTATCCTGTTCCTGACACTGGTCAGTAGTGGATGCTTACGACAGAGAACAGGGCAAACACACATCCTTAGTTTACCCTCCCCATTTCCAGCAGTCTGCTGCTCAAAGACATCTTCAGTGACAGGCAGTATCTAAAACACAAAGATATATATTTTTCTTTCCATGCATCTGCCTAATCAACTTTGAACCCATCTATAACTCTGGCTCTTAATACTCTAGTCAAAAAATTTGAATTAAGCTATGGATTCTGGGAAGAGGTGTCTTCTCTGTTTTGAACCTGTCACCTGATTCCGTTTGATGACACCTCATTTTTGTATTGTGTGAAGCAATTAAGAGTTATTCCCTATTTACTGAGTCAATGGTTGTCTATCTTTTCCAAGGCAAACAGTCCTAACCTAGCTTTCCCTTGCACTAATGGCATTCTGTATCTTTAATTAGCCTTGTTGCCTTCCTGATACCTTTCTACAATATTCTTTTTCCAAGATGGGGTGAAAAATCAGGCATCTATATAACGACATAACTCCTATGAATCCCACTCCACATGTCTGTCACTATGAGTGAGGTCTAGAGGTCTGTTTCCTTACCAGTAAATCTAGTTCACAGACCAACAATGTGTATGTGAAACCAGCACTGTTTTATCCCCTGAGCAACCAATTTACATTTCCTTTATTGACACTTCTCTGTTACCGTATCTTCTGCTGCTCTTACACATTGTTTCTTTTCAGTATCTCCAACACATTTGTATCAGCAACAATCATACAAATCCCTATTGCCAAATCCTTGCTGGTAAAGTAACAAAATTCACAGACTTAGTACAAATTCCTGTAAAATTCCTCTAATTATCTCCCTCCATTAAGGAAAAGAGGTATTTTTATTCTTTGATCAATTCTTTATCTACAAAAAATACTTCTTCCTATTCCATGTCTACACATGAAATATTTACGTGTGAATTTTCCCTAGACTGGCCTTCAAATCCTATTTTAAGTCCTATTGTTTGTTTGTCACCTTCCTCACTCCTATAGTGTTTGGTACCAGTGCAGTTCACAGTGGTAGGTAACTTAAAATAGATCAGTAATTTCATTCTGATGTTTCTTCAGAATTTGGAGTTTTTTTACTTACTCTGACACTTCAGAATCTTAGTTACTCTGACCACCCATCAAAAGGCTTAAGTGAGGAACCACTCTGTAATCTCCTCCAGAGATGAGGAGAAATGCTCCCTACCACCTTCTCTGATGAAGAACTCACTGCACTTCTATAATTGACTTCAAATACTTTGAAGACATTGGGAATCATCTATCAGAACTACAAACCTCCTCCAAGCCTCTTGGCACTGATGGGCCCAGAAGATTACTATTAGTTTTAGTTTTATAACTTTGCTTATTAGTCTACAGATTTTAACTCTGCTTTATATTGTATTTACATTTAACATACCATAAATCCAGATACTTCCCTTTTTTTTAATGTTCGCCCTATGTTTTCCTTTCAGAAGGCACATTCCTAGTTTCTCATAGATGCCTCTTTTATTACTTAGGCCTTTAACCACCCTCCAGGTCTCTTGCTGGGGGCTCTGGGGACAAAGTGTAATATCCAATGTCTTTTTGATTGCTGTGCAGCAGTATTTTGTCCTTTTGGCTACCACTTAAGTTTCATCATTTTTAAGTAACTTCCTTTCTTTATCCTGGCATAGAACTAATAGTAAAATATTTGGATTCTTTTTGTTTCTCCCTCAACATACAGAGGATGTATCATGCAAATCTTAAGAGTGGCTCTGTTAACGTCCTTGGAAGAAGAATTTTCAAATTCATAACACTGAATGTAGTATCCTATAAACTATGCTAATTCATTATCTTTAAAAAAAATTCACTATTCAAGTGAAACCACGACTGAGGATTTTCAAGATACTGGACTTCAATCCTTCTATTCCTCATTCCCACTCTTCTCAAAGTACAAAATTTTGGCTATTTCAGTGGCTGTTTGAAACCTGCCCAATTTCTTGAACTTCTGCAATGGAGTTACAAAAACATTGTGTTTGCAAACAGAACCATAACAGATAATTTTTAAAATGCACTTAAAATTATGTAAAAAAATTAAAGCAAGGTATGTACTCACTAAAGAAATACAAGAACTGTTTAAAAATAAAGCACCACGTAAGTTTTTAAATATGGCCACAGTACAAAATTCAATCAGTTAAGCAGGAGGGTAGATCCAATAAACTTGGACTGTGCTATGTTTCAACTGAGGTTTTAACTTTCAGCAAATCATTAATGCCTTTCAATGTTACTGGTACCACAGCAGAGCTATTGAACACGTGTGCTTGTGCATCAGCCTCCTCAGTGCAAAGCCTGGCACCTGACCTGAAGAGGTTACAAGTGTTGGGGTGATGGTCTTGGCATTGTTATGGCTGAGAAGTGTGCGGGGACAGAAGCCTCCACTACTGGTTAAATAGACAGAGAGCACAGAATATTTTAAGCAAGCTAAACCTACATTGACAGATGCACTCAAATTGATGCCCTAAAGGACATCAAATGGTTTTTAGAAACAGGCAAAACAAATGAGACAGGTGGTTTCTCAGATATATTTACTAAAAGACTAGAAAACTACTAAAAACACATGCAACAGCTTTCAGTACTGGCTAAGTCACCTTGCTAATAATTCATGTCTGCTCTCTCTAGAGTTTTCCCCTCTACAGTTCTAAAATTCTAATCAGACCTGATCTTTATAGTTTTTGAGATTCTGAGAAACTTAAAGCTTGGATTAGATAATCACAAATTTAAACAGTACATTTGGAGGCAGGGCCTTTGGTTTTCCTTAAGAACAAACAAACAAAAAACAACCAAAAAAGCCTGTATGGAGTTCAAAATACATTATTTGTACTTGTGTTCCACACAAAAAAGACAGAACATCTAGAACCCAAACGGAGTAGGTTCTCAAGATAATAGTATTAGGCAATACATGTTTTTAAGAGGAGATGATTTAACACTCCATGGTTTGATCATGGCTTTTCGATACAGCAGGTCTTCTGACTGGCTCTTTGTACATCAATTTATATTTTATGTGCTATGCACAATAACACAGGACAGGACTATGCCACGAATGCCCTAAAAAACAAATAGCCAAATGGAAAAACTGCTGAATGAAGAAAGAGGATTTCTGCAGAAATAAGCAATATATTTCTGCAGAACAAAAAGGCGAAAGAAATCTTCTTAGACCTATTAAACAACGGCTTTTTTTTTTCTTTCCCCTCCTTTAAAAAAAAAGTCTTTTGCAGATTTCACCACTTATTCATAATATGTCCTAATATGAATGTGAGCCTTTTGTCCTGTACTTTCTTTTGGTTTGGGTATCTCTTTATTTCAACTTTTACTCCTATCCTTCAGAGAACAACTCAGTAAACTTCATTACACTATAAGCATTTGAAAGGAGATAAAATGGGCTCAATCACTTTTCAGATGGTGATAAGTAAACTCACAGTATCCACAGCCATTCCAGTTTTGACCCAACCAAATTAGACCAAATGTTTACAAGAGAGCAGAAGCAACTTTGGAGCAGTAAAAATGTACAAGTGTTCGGTTCTCCTTTCTGGGTTAAGCATTTAGTCACACAACGTGGTAAGTTTTGACACTGAAGGTTAACTGCTGTCACTTAATGTAAGTCTTGTCAGTCCATATTAGAGTTAAAACATTTGAGTTTTAGCTCTAACCCTGGGAATCAATATGTTATTTCTGAAAATAAATGGCAATTATAAACAGTGCTAGGTCCTGAGTGCTTGTGGAAACACAACTGTAACTGAAGCAGTTTCAGCTTCCAATGACACAGAAAGATCCAGTGGTAATCCAAACTCGCCCCTGAATACCTTGACTGTTTAGCTCTTCTGTTGCAACCTTTCATGCACATTAATGTATAGAAATACAATCCCAACTATCTCCTCAATATATAGTAATGCAGTAGGTTTGAGGGGTTTTTTTGCTTCCAGTTATGGCTACTGAAGTTAGAAATTAAATCTTTCCCATTTAATTTAAAGCTTAACATCTCAAAATAACATTCTGTACCCAGAATGTAAACTAGGAAAAAAAAAATCCAAACCAGGAAAAAAGCCCAAACCAAAACCGACCTGAAATTATAACAGATATGTGGTAAACTGAACCAAGAAAAAAAGCCTTAAATGATAATTAATGTCATTAATTGATACCTCTGCAGTATTTAAATTTTTATACTTACTATTCAGGATCTGAAACAAGGTCCAGAGCCTTCATTACGTCTTCTAGTAGTGTGTCAGGTATAAACCCATTATCTGAAGAAGTAGCAAAGTTTCTTGTGAGGAAAAGAAACAAAATGCTTTGCAGGAAAACAAATTTCACTCAAAAATAGCAATACAACATATATTTATCTGTAAAATTTGCAAGCAAATGGTGGGGTTCTAGAACGAAAAGAGTTTTCAAACACTTCTCTCACACTTTATAAAAAATAAAAAAAGAGTACAATACAGAAATGGGATTCATCACTCATACATTTAGAAGCTTAATACTCGCTAAGAATTTAATCTTTGTATAGAGTTCTCCACTAGGTACCTTGGGATAGTAACTGTACTGTTTTTCCCTTTTGATTAGTTAAAATAGTACCTGAATGCTAGACATCCTCTGTTCTCCAGAACACAAGAAAATTTTCTGTGTATGCTGCATACATTCAAGAACAAAATCTCATGAAGAATGAATCGTATCAGGCCAGTTGTTTTATGAAAATTTAATATAGGAGAAATAGATTTTATTTAAGCTTTATGTTAATTACAAAAAATATAACAAGATTAAAAAATGTCTCCTAAAAACTCTACTCTACTATTGCACAACTTCCCTTACTGCAGAATTCTCAGGTAATTTCTTCATGGAGTTATGGAATGGTTTGGGTTAGAAGGGACATTAAAGATCACCTACTTGCAACCTGCCTGCCATGGGCAGGGAGACCTTCCAGTAGAGCAGGGTGCTCAATGTCACTTGTAGGTTGACTCCTGTACTGAATGTTTCTTAAGGATAGGCATTTCATTCCTCACTTAATGAGTACATTTCTATTAAAAAAAAATCTTCTTTCAGCACAAAGTAAAACCCTTACCCTCAGGGTCATACGTCTGGAAAACTCTTCTTGCTTGTTCTGAAGGTGCTTCAGGAGCAACAAGGGCCATGTCCTACGGGGGTGCAAAAAAACCCCACAAAACTTACAGAATATTCTCATTTCAAACACAGATTACTAAGAAAATATTTAGCCATGCTACACCCAGCTGGAATCTAAATTAATGAAAATTTCAATAAAACAGAAGAAAAGTTAAAGTAATTTGGCAATTTTGCTAATAGTGACATAAAACAATCAAGAAATATGCTAAAGACTATTCCACAAGCTTCTACATGAATTTTATGCAAGCCTTTTTGTGTGGATACCGTGGCACAAAAGCTAATTGGAAACTACAATTCCAATCATTTGTACTCAAGAGCTCCAAGTGAGGAAGCACACAGAAGAAACTAATTTGGGAGGAGTCCCTTTGTCCTGCTAACCTCTCCTGATGAGGACAACTTGAAAATTGCTTGCTTTACACACTGGAAATATAAATGTTAGGTTTTTATATTAATTCAGTATCACAATAATGTAGTTTTAAGGATCTATAAATATAACTTAATAGAAACAAATCCACTGTTTAATGGAAAATTTTCCACTGATTTTATAAATTAATAACTAGAACATTTCTGGAAACCCATATTTCAATGGTGTATCTTCATGTTTACATATGTTCCAAAATCCTTTAAAGTACTTTCAGATAAGTAGACTGTATTAGCTCGACACAGTTAGTTTCATGATACCAAATAATGTATGAAGTTGTGCAGTTGTTGAGCACATACCCTGTCATAACGGGTAACACGTTATTATATAAAGCACATACATACACTATGAAATTTTGTAATATGTGACCAACTCTTAAATTATTTGGAATACAAAACATACTAAGCAGGAGTGGATTTCATTATCACAGTGTGTTACAATAAACTAATGCAAATATTGCTCAGTTTAAAATCAATGATGCCATAGCCTGTAGAGCTTATTAACCACAAGATGATTAGTGATTTCAATATTCAGGATTTAACTCTGAAGAAGGGGTATTTTAGTGGTGGTTTCTTATTAACAAATCAGCAGCTTGCAAAGCCTACATAACAAGGGAGAACTCTTAGAATTTCCAATGGTATGGAAGGACACAACCCAAAGTAACTTCCAATGGCACAGACATATAATTTCAAATGTAAACAACATAGTTCTACTTTGGTTTATGAGTATGCAGCTCCTTACATACAATGTTAATGTAATCCAAGAATAAAGACTATTTGTGTTGTCCTCCCTACCCACAAATTATCTTGTTAATGTAGTACTTTCCAGAGTTTCATGTGATGCAAAACAGATTCTTCAAAGCAAGTCTTCTGCAACTGCCAACGTTTTTTTTGACAGTCCAATTGCAAACACTGTGTATTTCTGTTAGCATTTTAATTTTCCAGGTCCTTAAGTTTTTCAGTTCATGTATGTATACATGGGAAGAACTTAGAGATTAAGTCACCACATGCTTTAGTCATACTGAAAATTCTCTCTTTCAAAGGAACTTTAAAACATGGTAAAGCCTCCATATTGTTACATATTAACATTTTTTATTCACTAAATGTGATTTAATCTCATGAATGCTCTAAGCAAGTAACTTCAGATGGAATTTACAAAAGTCTGCCTTAGCAAGATGACCGAAACTTTAACCTCTCTTACCTGCAAAATAATTCTAACTTCTCACTGAGATTGTTGTCCTATTAAAAGTTTAGAAGGCAAGATCCTTTACATACTGATCTCATACAACCTCTTAACTTATCACGTTATTAATTTCCAGTATGCAGATAATTTTAGAAGTCAAATTAGTCCATATATTTGTATCTGGGGGAAAAAAATACCATAGCTCCTTCACGCAATAAAGCTAAAAAAGTGATAAACATCTAACAAAAACATATTTCAGCTGCCCAAGCTGATACTTCACCATATGTGCCAAAATAGATTCCCCACCCCAGCCTTATGAATTGTATTTTGATGCAACCCACGCAGTGAAAGTTCCATATAAGGGAATCTCATAAACAGTTAATTACAACAATTATTTCCAATACTAAGTACAACATGTCCCAAAAATCATGTTTCACTCATAGGCTCTTGTGATACACAAACAAGTCATTTTATATTACTTTGAAAAGTTATTCTCATCAGTAGTACCAGTTATTTTAAGATCCCATGTTTAGCCTGAGAGGGAAAAAATATTCTTCCTAAGTTTCAACGAAAACATTCCCGAACTTTTCATTCTACAAATCCAAAGCAGAACATAATGGCTAAGCCACACTGAAATCCTGGCTATATTTACAAAAGTCATACCCTGGAAGATCCATTGCCCTGAAAAACAAAATCTGCTTGCATATGAAATGCTTTATGGTTCTACACTACCACTACTGAGTGATATGTGGAAGAATTACATACTGTAATACTAACTTCTTAAAAATTTACCTAGAAACAATATAGAAACACTGATTGTTTATCAACTTCTTAGCTTGCTTTTTAACTTAATCACAACTGGAGAACTGAAGTTTATTTAATCCAGTCTTGTATTACAGAGTAAAGTGTGTATTTTTCAATGCTATAATCAGTGGCTTTCAAGGCATCAACTTTTCCAAAATGGCTTCCTAAGAAAACAAGGTTGATGGGATCTCTGAAATTGATTCCCATCTCTCCGGCTGACTTCTGAATCCACTGCCCAATTTCAGTTTTACAGAGGAAACAGGAATCTCACAACTGATAGCTGAAACTGGATGCCAGGCAGAGCATCTCAGTGAGGAGCTGGTTCAAAAAGAAATTTGATTTTATGTGTCAGCAGGATTCCTTTGGAGATTATCTTTTGAAAGAGAAAAGGCACTTCACGCAATCCTACCGATGTACCATGTAACTGTATCATTATAATTTGGACATACAGGTCTCTCACACACGACTGGAATGCATTTCAAATTGGACAGAGCTCTGAAATCAGAATGTCCAACTGCGGATACTCCTGTGGCTGTAATCATTCCTTTGCAATGAATCTCCACATCCACTGTATGCACCCTGAAGGACACAGATAATGTTCTTCTTCAAAAGGTGAAGGGATCCCGCTACCAGAGTCAGAATTGAAATGCTCTTTACAGCCTGAGATACAACAATACACTTAACCAAGAGAGAATAAAATGAATTGAATGCAGCTTTATTTGGCGATAAGGAGCAGAAGTGCCATATGTATCACCACACATACAAATGAGTACATGTGTCCTAAAGGTATCAGTTTTACTTGTAGGGACTAGCTAGGAAGAAGACCAAAAAGTAAAATTTAACACAGACTGGTATCAGTTGAAAAGCAGGAAAGCTATCATCGCTACAGTAGCAAAAATAGGTTTGAAGTGTTAAGAGTGATATAAAAATCCACTTGCTGACTCTCCTTAAGATGAAGAAGGCTCAACAGAACTCAGGTATTGCTTGAAATTAAGTAACAGCTGTTTTAGTGGGTTTTCCTAAGAGTTATTTGTCAAACCAAGGAAAAGAGAGTCCTTAAGATCTAAAACAGGAGGTCAATATTACCATCATACAAAGAACTGAACAGTTATGGAAAGATCATAGATCTTTTTTCCTCTTAGGCATCACTGCTGAGGTATGAAGTTACTGGTTCTAAAAATACCAGTACAGCATCTACTGTCAACCTAGGCAGACTACTGTGACAGGTCTGGGAAGGGACAATTAGAGAATTATGCTGTGGCAACAAAGTGAGTCAAATCCTAGAGCCTGTGAAGCCCGTCCTAAACCATTTGGTGTTATTTGACATAAATTTAGTTTAAAAGACTATGAGTGTGGCTCTGAACAGAGGGATGGCCAATGAAGACTAGTTCAAGACAGCCATTTGTGTTAAGGGATATCATCCACACTGGCAGTTTGCAGGGGACAGTGCCCTTGGTTGTTGCAGTGATGGCAGTGCCTACACAGACTGCTTACCATGATTTTCTTGATAGAATGTGCCACTGCTCTGCAGCATACTATCTTCCACGAGAGAAGGCATTAAAAAATTCCAAGCAACTGGAACATACCCAAAGACCACTAGAAGGAGTAAAAGGTTTTTTCCCCACTTGAGATGTATATGGAAAAAACTGAAGGAAAAGTCCTAGACTGTTCTGTCACTATACAAGAGCTCTGTGGCTACAACTATTTCCACTTCAGAAGGGCAGGTGTCAAAGATCATATACTGTATCCTCCTAAGCCTCGAAGAGGGGCTATGAGCCTGAGATTCAGAAAATGCAAAAAAACCCACAAAACTTTTCTTGAATACGAAGAGAGGAAAAAGACACAAAAGGCAGAATGCCACCCCAAAGTAGCAGAGGTCTTATCAGGAGTCAGAAAATAAAATACAGGCCTTGTTGTTTAGACCAGGAAAAGACAACAGTTTATCTGAAAGTGGTCATCAAGGGATAGTAGTGGCGGTGGTGGAGGAACGTTCACAACAAGCAATTTGTTGCAACAAGGTGGTTAAAAGGAAGCAAACTGCCTCTAGCTGTACAATGCCTTGCAAAAGTGAAACGACTGCATTTACTCTACAGTACCCGCAGTACCTTGCTGAGCACTGAAGAGAGTTCTCAGTAGGGAGGAATGAAAAGCTACATATGGACTACTTCAAATAATTTTCCACCTTCACCCATATGACCAGACAGAAAAGAGAGCTTACTTGACCCAAGGGTGGAGTGAGGCTGTGGAAGAAACGCAAACACAAATCAAAGAAGAAGAATTAATAATAGAAATCTGAGGACCCTGGCAGTCTATTCATCTGGAAAGCAGAGCTTTTAACATACACTCAAGTAAGTTACAGAAACCACAATATATCCTCCATTCCTTTGGGAGAGGATATATTTGGTTGGTTTAACAGTGAATACCTGTTAACATTGCCACAGATGTTGGTGGTTTAGTTTAAAACATCACAAGAAGGCAACAATCCACTTGGTGACTCATTAAAACATAGGAGCTTCTTTGACGTGTTCCTTGCTTTCTTGGATAGATTACAAGATTACTGTAAACCAATAAGGATTAGGTATACAGTGTTTTTCTAATTCAGTTACTAGCTTGTTTTGTTTATCAACACAAAACAAGGTCTTTGCTTTGAAAGTAAAAATATAGTACTGGAATTATAGACCAAGAGTCAGCAAATCTGAGTTTACTGGAATTCTTATCTAATAACTAAATTACATACTACTCTCCAGTCACAAGCTTAATCTGAAAGGGCAGCTTTTCAAATTATATTCACACAGCTTTTTTTTTTTTTGGAAGACAGAATGCAATGCTATACAAGCACAAAACTTTGTTCCTAGGAGAAATCAAGCTGGAAGTGGACAAATTCCATGCTTTATGACTTCTAAAACCTCCACAATGTAATTCACTTAAGATGTACTTTAGCTTCTATTATTATGCCACCCTTTCTCTATGTAAAAAAAATAATATCTAGTATTAAATACTATTTCTACATCTAATACTATTTGAGCCTATATACATGAGCTGATTGCTATACAATGCAGTGGTGAGTATTAACATACTAATTCTATTTGGGAATTACAATAAGGAGGAGAGAAATGAAGATGTATGTCAGGAACATCTGACTGCAAAGTTTAAAACCAGTGAAGATGTACTGCAGAAATTTACATTTTCCTAAATACAGCTCTCGCAATACTGAAAGCTACATTTAATGTTGGAAACCACCTTACAGTATTCAGTTTCCCACTTAAACCATGTAATTCTCCCTTGGAATGATGAAAATCCTCTGGCTTGCTTCAATCCAGAATAATGAAACGTTTTTGAAAATAGACTGGATCAATTCTTTTATAACTCAAACATGCCAAGTGTTTCTAAAGGACAATTCTTAGCCTGGCTTATTAACCTAACTAATATTTTATGGCTTTTCATGTGAAATGTCCAAGCTCTGTGAAGCAATGAAGAAAACAAGTATATTAATAATGGCATGTGAGCCACTGTTATTTAGTATTGGTAAGTAGTATTTCAGGAAATCTTTATAAGCACACATTGCTACATGTAGAGAGAAAATACTAAATATTCATAAACATCATGGTTTCATATATTATAGAAACCATATTGCCATTTATGTTCATACTTGAAGTATATTATTTCACGTAGTTAATTCTAACAGTAAGCAGAATAGAGCAATTAGCTTCTATAAAAACCAGTATGCTTTATTCTTTTATTAATACAAAACATGTGATTTTTTAATTAAAGCTGTATTATACAGTAAAGCCCATCTCACTTCGCTCAAACTGCATGAGCTTTTTTAACTACACATAGGCAGTGACTGAATTTCTTCTCTAAATATACCTGTACTGCTTCAATATTTTCATATAGTCTCTGACAACTTTGGCACACCTCTGTAACAGTTAAAGTACACATATAAGACATCCTAAACGACCAACTGATAGAGGAAAACAGCATTGGACTCCCTGTAACACACAAAGAAACCTTCCTTATGTAAAACAAACCAACACTGGAAAAAATGTACTTAAATATGGAAATGAGGTTGCTACAGTTTTAGAAAAAAAAGAATATGTTATTCACATAGCTAATCACATGTAACTTCTTATGTTAGAGGAGAAAGATAGAAAATGAAGGCAATATCTAAAATATCACTAAACGTGCTTCACATTTGCTAGGAGTTTAAAGGTCCCTCCTCCATAGACAATCCCTGTCCCTGCCTTTTCTCTGTATTTCTATCCTTCCACTTAGACTTTAGATTTTCAATTCTGAAAGCAGAGCTGCCTTGTCAAAAGAGGCCAAAGATGTTACTTTTATTTTGTATGCAACAAAGCTGCTATTGGTATGAAAGGAGTAAATGAAGGCATGAAAAACTTATTTTTCAGTACTTTTTAAAAAGTGGTTAGAAACTGGTTGGTAAAGATCTTTGTGGTTTGATAGTACTTGGATTAAATCTGATGCTGTATATGGATTCACCCTATGTTCCTGGGCATTCCACAGCTCCCACATGCATTAAGGTTTTGTGGATCAAACAACAGCTACAACCCAAACTGACTTCAACCAGGTTTCTGCCATTTATAAAATGACCTAAAATCTGCTGATAGAGATTCTCTACAAAAGTTCAGTCTGTCATGTCACAGGTTTATTAGGCAGCGTGTGAGTTTTGCAAAAAGCAGACCTTGGCACAAAGTTTCAGAACAGAACTACAATAGTTACTTATTACTTATTACTGAAGCATATGCTGGCCTGTTGGGAGTCTCATTTACTGTTTCTAGTTCCTGCATTTATCCCAGTAGGGTTTGGAAACATGGGAATAAAGCAGAATGAACAGAGAATAAAAAAGTATGTAAGCCTCCACTTCCAAGGATACATGGTGCCCTGCTCAGAAAGAACATCTGGTCTTCAGACATTTTGGAGAAAAAATATTCAAAGAGATAAACGGCCACAAAATAATTTCCCTGTTGTTTTGCCCAAGAACATTTCACTTAAAAATATCTTTAATAGGCATTCACTAACTGTATTTAAAACACTCTGTTTCCTAACTTCTGTAACACGTTAACAACTTCAAGACATTTTCTCAGGAAGTAAAATTGTAAGGTTTGATTCCTCGGATTCCATCCAGAACATGTATTTATAACAAGGGAACAAGGATTAACAGCCATTCATAGAGAGTCATTTTCTCAAACAGAACACACAACAGGCAGATAATCAGTTCATAAGCTGGAACTACCATTCTGTCATATGGCAAATACTACATTCCCAATTCTAAGTCTCAGTATTCCCAATATCATTATCTGGTATTAAAAATATACAGTTAGTAGGGCACAATTAAAAGATAAAGTAAAAGAGAAGGTGCTTTGTAAAGCAAAGAATGGGTGGTGTGAACCTGGCATTATCAAGGTTTATGATTTCTACCTCTTACTTCATGTAAAGGTACATGGGATATGTGGAGAAGTTGTTAATTTTATTTCCCTTCTCTTCATTGTGTTACCATAAGCATATTAAATTCCATACTTTGGAAGACAGTGGTTTAGCTTTTAGGGCTCTTATAAAAAATTCTGTGTGGAAATGACTGAAAATTTCTCTTTCAAAATTCTATTTCTGGCATGATTCCATGAAGATAACCACTGATTATGAGTATACTATTTGCTGTCCTAAACTGGTTTATTTACTGATCTGCTCTGCTTTATAACCTTTGACAGTCACACATACACGCAGTTGTTTGTGGGGGAAAAAAGGAAACTATTTTTTCCCCTCTCCATGTGCTCAGGTTGCATCTTATGATGAACAGCACCTTTTACCTCTGCCTTATCTCTGCCATAAATACACCATTGTACTAAAGCATAGTGTGACACTGGAGCATCACACTGAATTTACAGACTTTCTGGAAAGGAGTCCTCTACTGCTTGTAACTAATGCCCTTGTTTCAATTCTTCACTTGATGCCAGATTAACTATTAAGAAAGCTAATGTTGTCTTCCTAACTGTGTGTGTACAGTACAATGACTTGTAAACTAGTAGGATATGAAAATGCACTAAATCTATTAAAGCAAAGCTTTTGAGTTAAGACTTCAGAAGATCTTTGAGGGAATCAAGAAGTTTATTCTTCTCCTCTCCATTTACTCACAAATACTCGATGAACTACTAATACTTGCTCCACTATCCAAAGTGGTTCAAATAAAAAGGACAGTATATCCAAATACATGCAGAAAACTAAAATTTAAAATAATTTTGAACACTAAAAAGCCAGAGTTTAAATACACAAATGAGAAAAAGGCTTATAAGAAAGAGTTTCACTTTTCAGGCCAACATTTACTCTGAACTAACCATTAACTCATCCACAGTTCGGAAGTTACCAGGTACATGCTTTGTAACCATTTTCTGAAGTATATCAATCTTCAAAATGTGATTTTAATTTCTCCTCTGATGAAAACATACTTTTCCAAAATTTGATTACCTGCATTTACTGGTCATGGAAGAGAAAAACAAAAGGAAGTGCAGAGATGTTTTTCACTACCCTTCCAAAGTAGAAGAGTTCTTAAGTTAAAGGATACTCATAGGTTACTTTTGTAGAAGTTGTTAACACGTACTAATAATGACTGAATTTTTGCACATGCATCTTGTTTCTTTTCACATCACTGACAATCTCTGTTGGTGTTCTGAGCTCAAATGCTGTACCAACGAACACTTCCCCTCGGCCCAGCTCTGGTAAACACCACTGACCCACATTTAGGCTCTCCTGTAGCAGTGTCAGTGTCTGCTGAGGTGCCCCTCAGCTGAACTCTGATGAAAGAGATTGTTTAGGAAGAGAAGTGAATGTTCTTTCTTCTGAGAGACAATGGTATCAAGGATGCAGAAAAAGGCCCTGAGAATGTGTAGAACAGGTTACAGTGATCAAAGCCAGAGAAATAAAAAAATGTAATCCGAAACCAATGTGGTTCCAGGAGACCAGGACAGGACATTTTCCTTCAAAAGCAGTAATTTGTAACTTATTCAGATTTTTCAGACAGGTGTTTTCTCTGCTTATCTGACTCTTCAAGTCTAGAAATGCCACAATGCTATAACTGAAAATGGATAGCCAATTCTCTCATAGCCTCTGTGCTCAAAGGCCTAGTAACAAACTATGGAAATTTTTTAAAGACCTACAGAGCAGAAGTGTCCACACAGACAGTTTCAATCACCTGAAGTCACCAGACAAGACATTTATTCCACACTGTCTTTTCACTTTCAGTGAGTCTGAATTCAAACTTCAACACAATGTGAATTTGCATGTTGCAGACAGTATTTAGAAAGCACCTATTAACCTCCTGTTGTTCTTCCTATTGTTTGCACTGGAACATTTTCTTGTTATATTCTGCATAACATTCCGACTTGTTGGTACTCTTTTATACAGTGCCTGACCACATTCTGACATTCCCAAAAGTTCTGAATTGTCTCGGCTTGTCATAACTTCCCATGAGTATCATAAAAATAATTAAGAAGTGCCTGTACAACATTTCATCCAGAACATCACAGTCTTATTTAGAGCTGCCGCACTTCCGACTCTCTTTTATCCCTACAATGAAAGAAAAAAAATACAAAAAGACTGTAGTTGTAAAGCTGATTTTTAGAGGACATTTACAATACAAAATATCTGCCTTTGCACCATCTGACAGAGTATGCAGAGAAACTCAGTGTGTCAGATGAAAGACTCCTTGTTTGCTTTTGTTGGACTGAAGCCATTTGAAAGTTTTCTATTCACTGAAGGGAAGGGTGGGCAGACAGAGGCAGAAATGATGGCTGCTTAGATTTAGTAGCCTATGAATAATCTACATACTCACTTTTTCAGGCAAAATCTACCTTGTTGCAAATGCACAGTCCACAACCACTAAGAGTAATTGCCACACTTACTCTTTCAGAAAATATTTAATTTGGACTGCTGAGCATTAAGCAGCTTTCTGACTTAATACACACAACAGCTGTGAAGAAAAGAAAAATAATATGATGGTACTACTTATGGTATTTTCCTAGGGACTCTCCCCACAACGATTCACAAAGTCTTTCCCACTCTACTATGACATACAACTATCAGAGTTTTGAAGAACTATTTAGGTAATACAAATGTTTGCATGTGCTTTCTGACTTCAACATTGACCCATCTGTAGAACAAGCTGTAGTATTTTTGCCCAAGACAGTCTACTCTAGGTATGAATTTATGGAAGATGTGAGCTTTCATGGATTTCCAGATTCTATTTTCTTTCCAAAAGATCTAACTTACAAATAATTATTTGGCTGATGACAGGTTGGTTAAGTACCAGACAACAAAACTACTGATACTGTCTTCAGTAAAATGTGCTCCAATCAGAACTGCTGTTTCAGTGAAGAAATTATTTGTAATTTCTCTCTGCCTCCAAATCTCTGTACTAAAACGAGGCTAATAACTCACTGGGTATGTACACAAATGCTATGACAGTGAAGATGTGGAGATGAAGACCATGCAGGTAGAAGAAAATTTACCCTTCTAGTAACAGGAGAAACTGCTGACCCACTGTAGACTTGTCTTAAAACTAGGAATTGACTCAACTGTCTCTGTTTACAGCTATTTCATGCAGCAGCAATTACAAGAAAACTCAAGCCAATGACACACTTTAGTTAATTGATTTTCACTTGTAAGTGTGAACTTCAGCCAAAGATACTGTGCTACATTTTGGTCATTAAAATCCATTGAAAATATACATAGTTTTAGAATGGCAGCTATGAAGAGATTTATTTATTTTACAAAAAACCCCACCATTTCTCACAGTCACAGCTACAAAAGAATGGTCCACATTCAGAGTAGTGCAAATGTATTCTGGCAGACAGCAACAGAAGTCTACAATATTTAAATCAAAATGTTCTGAGATAGAAGAGCATGGTGGTTTATCGTTCATTCAACTGATAGAAGAAAAATGTTCATCATTCATCTAATGTAAAAAAATCTGAGTCAAATATCTAAGTACTAAAGAACAGCAGCCAGCTTTCTTTAAGTAGAACAGTATGCAGAATTTGAGTAAAACCTTTTGCTTGTTAGATCTCCATGCTCAAAGAAATGAAGATTCTGTTCTGTTTCCTAGTTTTCCAATGCTAGTTGTCTATAGCAACAGTAGCCTGGGAAGGTTGCTGTTTCTTGACTTCTAGACTAAATTACTCAGCTAATGACAAAACTGACTACTGTTCTGCTTAATAACTGCCTAACATTATTCTATTTAAAAAAAGGCTTTATGCTCCTGTAAAATATACACAGCTTGAAAGAATTAAAACTTGGGTTTTTTTTTTAATTTAATCTACACTGGGTTTTGCTCCACAGTTCATTTTTCTTTTTCCATTCTGAACATTTTTTTCTCATATCATCAAACTCACCATCAAACTAGAATCTACATCCTCAATATCAAACACCAACTACACATGCTACTTTAACAACTTGCTGATTAACCATCTGCAATGAATTCAAGTTTCTTCCTGTAGTTTTTGACATGTAGCTTCAATTGATACAATAATGGTCTGTCAACACAATTTGTATTTCCACAGTAGCTGACATCTCTGTTCCACCCGAAATGCTCAACAACTGCTACCTGAGAAAGGGTGAGGTTAGACATGCAAATTCAAAAACTATGAGCTTTTACACACCTTCAGCTCCTGCTTTGCTGGAGCAAAAGCAAAAATAACAACAACAACAACAAAAATCTAGAAAATTCTTTGCCAAGACCATATCAATTTTTTATTTTGCTTTTTAATAATCACAAGCTGAAGTTTTACACAGCCTGAGTGAAGTTCAGTGAAGAAAGGAGAACCAATTGGAGACACGAGATATTGATACCCAGTTACACTAGACCCAGGAAACAGCCTTTGGCATCCTAAAAGAAAGAGCATTACAAGTGGCTTTCTGTCTGGAAATGGTCTCTGTAGACACTGAATATTAGCTGTGATGACACTGGGACAGGAACACTGGACTGGCATAACAGAGAGATTATATCTATTTGCATCACACTGTTGTCTATACACAAAGTACTGACTTTGATGGTATCATTCAGAAAAACTGGGGATAAAATTTCAAAATTGAAATAAACAAACTTTACTAGGAAACTCTGGGGAGAGAGCAAAGCAAAAAACAAATATCCAAAGGTGAATAAGGATTTTTCTATTTCATGAAGTAAGGAAGAAAGACTATTTAGCTGACAATAGGGATTAGAAATTTGCAAAAAAAAAAACGTTTAAAACTGGCTAATTAATTTCAAGGATATTTCAAAATTTAAGTTTAAAGATTAGAAAATACTACTACGCAAACTTTCAATATATTGTGGAGGTTTGTTTTTTAGTAAGAAAAATTTAGGCATTTGTGTCATCTTTCTAAAGATGAGGCAAAAGTTTTACTTAAGGAAATTCAGCAGTTTGAGAATTTACAGCTTTATCTTTGTCATATGTTCTAACTTATTTTCAAGATTTATAATTAAAGGTTTAATTAACTTTTTAAGATATTAGGTACAGGGAAGCTAACTTCTAATAAGTACCAATAAATATACTAGTAGGTACCACTCGAAGTTTTAATATTTTTTTTAATCAGAAACAAGCATTGTATAAAAATAAACTTTAAGGAAACCAACCTGCAGTCTTCAACAAAAGAAACAGAAATTGTCTCCTTGGAAAATCTGGTCTAAGATTTTAAACTGAGAGTCCTCCCAAAAGCCTTTTATGTTTCACAGGCTATAGTAGATATATACATAAAGAATTCTTCCAACAGTCCCAATATCTATTTTTGATCTAGAACAACCACCTATAGATTAAAATTTTTGAAACTACTGTCAGGAAGATGAAACTACCACATAAATCTCTCTTGCACTATAGAAATTTAAGACAGTACTTATCCCAAGCATAGTGTTCCAAAGTATAAACTACCCCCAGCCAAATAAATTATGCTAAAACTGAAAGACTTCACACTGCAAGTGACGAGATACTGCTGAAGTATGGGAACAACTCTGTCTTCAAGGAAAGGCTTAATTAGAAGTTTTAGTGACTCTGTTTTCACATTAAACCCACATAAAACTCACATTGTAGCAAGATCTGCACTTTGAATATATGTGGTGTTTATCTGCCTGAGGTTACCAAAACCACATCTAACATACCTTGGCAAAGAAGACTGTGAGATGCGTTTCACTGCCAAGTATCCAAATGGGAAATTTTGGAGATTTCAAATAGGAGCCAACCTAAAAAGGTACAACACAATTAGAAATACAAAGCAAACTCAGAAAGGTCATCTAGTTAGTGACCAAGTTAATGAAAATTTAGTTAGTTTTCAGGACAGTTGGGACGCCACTGATAAAAAATGTTCAATAAAATGATGTAAGTATTGAGCTTGCATACAAGTACTATGCTTAACAATACTATAATCAGATGGTAATGAAAGGTAGAAGTTCGCTTGATTTATTAGCTGGTTTTGGATTAATTAATTCAGAATTGACATTTATTTAATAAATGAAGGAACACCCAGTTGTAGTCAATACACCAACATTCTGCCAACTACATTATTCTCTTTAACTCTGAGATAAGCTAAAGGAATTTAACATAGACTCAAAAGAAAGCAAAGAACAACCAAAAAGGCTCAGGAATTAAAGAGTATTAATGCTGTTTCAACAGTAATTTTGTAGAACAGCCAGGACCTGTGACCCCATAGGGGATGCTGGATAAATTGAGGGAGGACTGTCTCCCATGGGTGGAACCCCACGCTGGACCAGGGGAAGTAGAGATTCCCTTGCAGCCTGTGGTGAAACAGCCTGTTCCCTTGCAGCCCATGGAGGACCAGCACATGGACTATACTAATGGTGCACTATGGCAGGAGTCCCTTGTCACAGCCAGGCTGGAAACAAGCGAAGGAGTTCATTGCAGCGTTAAACCAAATAACCTGGCCAAAAGGACCACGGGTGAAGGTAATGGATGTCTTTAATTTGTTGTAAGCCATGATCTGAGTTCCCGTTACAGGAATTACTGTAACAGGAACCACCTGAACCAACGGAGGAGAAGCTTGACAAGAAGCAGATGCAGTGTAGCAGTGACCTGACCTGAGCTGGCTTTGGTGCCCAACGACTCCATGCAGCACCATGTCTCCTATCCTGAGTGACCACCAGAACAGAGGGAGCCCAAAGTCAGGGACTAAATGAACTCAAAGGACATTTTGTGGACACTATACAGACATTCAGCAGGGGTGGTCAGACGAAGGGAATGATATGTGCATTTTATATCAAAGGGTGGGAAGGAGGGTGGTGGTTAATGAGGTTGTACTGAATAGTGTGGGACCTGAGCATGACATAAATGGTATGGAATAAGGGGTGGAATGTGCTGCTTTGGAATGGAATGGAGTTCATTTTCTTCACAGTGGCTGGTACAGGGTTGTGTTCTGCATTTGATAATATAGAAATGTTTTTGTTGTGGCTGAGCAGAGCTTACACAGAGCCAAGGCCTTTTCTGCTTTTTTTACAGCCACACTGGCAAGGCAGATGGGGTGCAAGGGAGGCTGGGAGGAGACATAGCTGGGACAGGTGACCCAAATGACCAAAGGATATGAAGTGGGAGCGAAGAAGGAGGAATGGGGAGACATTTGTCTTCCCAAGTAACTGTTTGTTATACTTGATGGGGCCATGCTTTCCTGGACATGGCTAAAGAAGCCATAATTCATTTCTTGTTTTGCTTTGCTTGTGTGTATGGCTTTTGTTTTCCCTATTAAACTGTCTTTATCTTGACCCATGAGTTTTTCAGCTTGAACCCTTCTAATTCTCTTGCTGATCCTGCTGCTGAGGGAGCGAGTGAGCAGGTGTGTAGGCCTTGGTTGCTGGCTGGGGTTAAACTACAACAGTAAAGCACAGAATTTCTCAAATAAAAAACAGGAATCAAGAAATTCCGTCACAACAGGAAGAGACAATATGGACTAAGGTGCACATCAGCAACTTTCAAATGTTCAGAGATAAATACATAAAATACCTTTTAAATTTTGAATAGATTATATTTAGAATACAATTGCTTAATAGTAGTTTTATCATTTTTACTTACGTATATTTATTTTAAATGAAGACAGTGACAGCATAAAAAGAGATCAACAAAACTGCAACACAACAGCAAGCTGTTCTGGGACTTCACAGTTTTAAAACCATCTACATAACTTTCACTAGAATTATTTCAGTAAAAGCCATAAGCTTCTAACTAGCAATAATCAATTGATGCAATAAAGTTCTAATTAAATAGCATCCAATAACATTTACTCAGTAAGATGCATTTAACAATTTTATCATGTATTTGTCTTTATATATTAGTCTCAGATTGAATTTGGACGTTGTTTGAAAGTTCTTTAAGACCTCCAATAGTACAGAATAAAGCTTTCAGTAACACTGTTAAAAAAGCCCACAACACCTTAATGAAAGAAAACTTTTAAACGATACAGAAAACACTACATTACCTTACAATATCTCAGAGATTCCATCAATGTCAAAAAGCCTACTGTTGCCTGTTTGTGTATGCCAAGAAGTTCTGTTCAAAAGAAAACACAAAATTTATTCAAGAAAAATCTGCAAATCCTATTTTAAGCCATTTTTTCTTACTTTCAAAATTGGTAATTTAATAACAATTTTAAGTTACGCAGTTTTCATAAAAACAGCAAATCATCAATATATAGTCAAAAACAGTCATTTCTCTCTCTATAAAACAACATCTCTATAAATAAGATCTCTCTATAGATCTCTCTACAGAGTAAGATCTCTCTATAAAATAAGATCCAGACTCACAGTTTTAAGAGCTTCCTGTTGACAGCCTCTTTTGAAAACCTGTTGGACTTTGTAGGAGAGGAAGTACTCGCAAGTTACATCACAATTATTCTTGGAAAAATCTAAGAAAAACAACTATCTTGAAGAAAAGATCCCATATATATGCATAAATGAATGCTTCTCTCTCTCTCTCTCCCTCTTTTTTCTTAGAGTTCCTTAGCCATATTTCTCTTAACCATTTTAGAATCTGAATAATGAAATACAATTTTGAAAATAATGGTTTTGTTAGCAGAAAAACTAATTTGATTTTCAATACTGACTTCCATTTAAAGCTCTCAAACACACACAGCTGCCAGAAACAGCTGAAATATTTATGTACTACTGATTGGAAGAGCACTTACAGAGCCTTACTTGAGGTCCTCTAATATACAGAAGGAGAAAGTACTTCAAAAATTCAAGCTTCAAAACTAATTATACAGATTTGAAAGAAGCTTTGGGCTTCCAAATACATCATCTAAGGAGTTCCAAGTACTGCCTGCTTAGAACAGTACTGCTATATACCCAAACATTGTCTAACAAGAGCAGCACATACTGGAAACATACACTATGATCAACTTAAGAATATCTGGATTTTCTTTTTTCATTGAACACTGACTCTCATATTTGAAATTTCCCTCTAAAACACTAAGTCTCAAGCATAATTTTTACCAATCATTTGTGTATAACAGTATAAAACTGACATCTTCACCCATGGGCTAAAGCCTCAGGACCATAGCAAGTGAAAGAAACCATTTTGAATTTAAAAGATTCCTGGATTTGCAGAAGTGAGCTCTGCAGCACCAGGCATGCCATCCTCCCTTCATCAGCTTCAAGTCCACCTCACCGAATTTTGTGACAGTGAAGAATAGTTATTACAGTAATGGTTTAATTTTCCCCTCTACTGTTAAGCAAAAGTCCCCATACATCCAATTCTGAAAATCAAAACCCAAAAAACTTACAAACATGAGCTTATTCACTACCCTTGTGTCTGGAAGTACAACTCCTTCCTTAGAGTTTGAGCTATACATATTAAAAAGCTCTTTGCAGTGTAGAATTCTTTGATCTGAAAATTGTGCTTTAACAGATTATCTTCAAACTTGCTTGGAATTAAAATATTCAGGGGTGCATAGATTAGACTTTGCAAAACCCCATTATCTCACTGGCTTATAGCTGAGTGGCTATAACTTGCCATAGTCTGAGACAATTCATTCTTTCTTTGAGCTGGGGGAAAGCGAGCTGTAGCCCAATTAAAAGAAACTAGTGAAGAATCCTGCAAACTACAGAACAGCTAAAACACAGAAATAACACATTTATGTGTGCAATGAAAGAAACATGTTGCAGAAGTAAGCAACAGTACATTAGAGAAGTAATTTTATGCATCATATATATTTCTTAAAAACCAATAACAAAATCAGTGTAAAGTTCAGTCTGTTAAACAAGGGCTTCAGATGTAGGAACCAATACCTGGGTGCAGGACAACGAAGTCACATGTAAATAATATTTATTATTCAGAAAATTACTGAAAATAATTTTGATGAAGTACCTTGCTCCCCTAACAGATAACTAGATGAGAACTCTCACTGATAAATAGAGAGTATTGGGATTCTGGCTACAGCAGTAGCCACACAGTGTGAACATTCTGGATAGTTAGTAGTCAAGCTACACAGACTGTATCTGGAAGCTCCTAGGTTAACTTCAGCTTGTAGTCACTGGTCTACCCATGCCTCTTTCAGAATTGGCCAACAGAGAGGAGAGACACAAAACCCAAAACTACTCTCAGATGATTTACAAAGAAACAAAAGGAGACTAGCTGCACTAAATCAAAGTTTATTCTGTGAATATCCTCACCCCACAAAGAGAGAAGATGACTGGAAGACATCTGATAACACCAAAGATCAACTAAGAAAATGAATTATCTATGCCTCTTGTCACAAAGTTTGTTTCTCTTGCTTGGAAAACCACTTTTGCAAAGGACTCAAATTTCGGAGCACATTTCTGTTACCATCCGCATCAGCACAGCGCCACCCAGCGGTCACACCAACCCCACAAATCCCGGGCACTGCCCGGGAAAAGCAGCTCCAGCCCCGGCTGCATTCATAGGGAACTGCCATCGGGCATGGAGGAACAACAGCCCCAAAAGAGCTGTAAAAAACCCCAGCTACCTCCCCCTGTCTTCCCACTGTGGATAGTTGTGGCAACACAAGAGATCTGAATGAGAAGGTTTAAAGGAGAACATGTAGACAGTCAAAGAGGTACCATTTCACTGGCATTTTTGTCATCATTGGCCAAGAAAAATTCCAGTTAGTAACTCCTACCCTATCTGGAAAATATGCAATACTGTGAGAGTCAGTGCTCTGAGCACGATCTGCAAACACATGGTAATTCCTCAAGTTGGCAATTCAGTCTGTTCTTTCGTCACTGCTAAAATTACAGGCAGTACCTTTAAAATGGCTTATAAATAAATTCAATTATTTATTAATTAAAAAATGCCTATCTAAATAGTTGAGCAAGAGGTAAAGTGACTTTAGATAAATTTTGAATAAAACAGTATTTTATTTTGACACCTGCAACCCTTCTGGATGAAATGCTCATAAGGATTGACATGAAAGAAGCTGAAGTTTTTAGACACGAAGAAAAACAAAATCCAAGACAAATGCTCAAAGAAGAAAAGATGACAAAAGGATTTCTATACAAAGGAAATGTGGCAATGTATCCAAAATTCAGTCTTGCCTAAGTAGGTGTGAACATTACTGGCTGCTCTTTATCTTTCTTTTTGATAGACTACAAAAAATCACTTGGTAACAGGTATGATTATAGACTTAAGACAGTGAAGAAGCAGCTTCTGACTGTAATTATCCAAGGATTTCAAGAAAATGGAGGGCTCCCAGTAGTAAAGCCCAATTACTTCACTGGTCAGAAGAACTAACAAGACACATAATACCAGATCCTTAAATACCAAGGATCATTTTCTATTCCTCCACTCTCCACAAAAGGAGACAGACTCTGTGGGAGTTCTGGTTCTAGGTTTTTAGGGCAGAACTGACTGAAAACCTAAATGTGGACTATTACTGTGTCCAAAGCAAGTTCAGCATTCTCAGAAAAGAAAGAAAAAAATCCACCCTGGATAACTAAGAAATAAAGCCTACCAGAAAGATAATCTGAAAGGCAAATGAGGGAACGAACTCAGTTTTCAAAACCAATATACTGAATTGCAGAAGAGCAACTTGGTCTAATGTAAAGGAAACCTCCTAGAACAATTCAAATTGATTGATCACAATCTAAAAATTCCGACTGATAAATCATAATCAAAAAGAAAAAAATTAAAAATACCAAAGAGAACATACAGATAAAACCCAGAAGGCTAACTGAAACAAATTTCAATTAGAAATAGGTGGGATGAATGACAACAATGTCAAACAGAGGAAAGTTAAATAGAATATCCAAATGACATTCTGTAAGTCTGAAAGCATAGGCTGCATGAAATCATAATCAAGTGCAAGTCTAAGATGTCTCAAAGGAGATTATATTACTTGTTCATTATCAAATCAGAGCATTTTGATTCAGGTCTTACATGGATCTGTCCTGAATCTCATTTCAAGTAAGTATTTTCAGTGCTGACTTAGATGATGGAAAATCATTGTAAGAAACATGCTGATGAACCTGAGATGGACTTTGTAGTGGTGGAAGAGAAGAAGCAGCAGTGGAGAACATTTCCATAATTCAAACTGTTCCTGTTTTCATATAAGCTCTATTTGTAAAATGAAATGCAAAAAACACAAAAGCCCTCTAATCATAAGCCTCCACTGAACCAGTCCACTATGTCAGTGTCTTTCCTGCACTGAGGACCCCAAAACTGGACACATCACTCCAGAGGTTGTCCCACAAGTGCCAGATAGAGGGAAGGAACCAGCATTTCTCTTCAGCTGCTGGCTACCCTCCTGCACAGCCCATGGTGCAGCTGCCCTTCTTTGCCAGAAGAACACACCAGTGACTGAGTGCAACTCACTGCCCACAAGGGCCTTGGATCTTTTTCTACAAGGTTGCTTCCCAGCCAGCCACTGCCGTCCTGTGCTGTTCCATGGGTTTATTCCATCCTGGGTGTAGGACTTGGGTGCATCTCAGGACATTACTGACAGTCCATTTCCCTAGTTTAATGCAGCTGTTTTGAATATTGACTCTGTCTTCAAACTTCCCAAACTGCAGAGATTGCACTCCCTTCCATCAGCCAGGTCATCAGGTAATTTCTATGTTCAACTTGTAGCTGACAATCCTGCACTCACTGATACTAACACCAGCATTTTTGTGCAAGTATGTTTTATTTCCATTTGAGGTCTACTTAAATCCAAGGGCAGTAAACAAGGAGACTATCAAAACAGAGACAGAATCTATAGGTCAGCATCTCAGAGTATGTAAAAAATACGAGCAAGTATAAATTAGATTCAACTTACTCATTCCTGAACATTCTCTGTCTCCATCCCACACGTTAGAAACAGCATGTCCCGTCAACAGCAGATTAATCAAACTTTGGCTACACAACAAAAAGAAATTATGTAAGACATAAGAAATTAAAAGGGACATGCAATTTATTTCAAAAACATGATTATCTGCAACAAATTAAAAAATTATTGGATTACCTAAGAAGACATTTCGTATCTATTCCCCATTAACTAGTGTGTATTTTAATTCTTGAACACTAATTATCATCTCCACTCTTTCAAACACAAACTTGATACAGAATGTAGCCCTGAATTTGAGAATTATCCATCTGATAATTCAACAAGAACAGAAGCATTTCCTCAGAACTGATGTACTAAAAGGAGTTAGCAGTGAAAAAGACACACTTTTCAGTGTTACTTTTAGTTAAAGTTATAATTGAGTCTATCTTTTAATCTCAGTAATTTCTGAAAAAAAGGTTACATAACATAAAAAAAAATTAGCCCACAAATCTATTTCAAGTGGTAGCAAACCTATTTTGCAGCTTACCTTCCATGACCATAAACAGGATCTATCAATGGTTCAGTTGCATCTTCAATTTCATTTTTTATGTTTTCGATACCCTGCAGAAAAATTACAAACATTTTTGCTATCTTAAGGAATGAGTTGCAACATTTATACAACAACAGAATGCAACAGTAAAATATTGGGAGGCTGATATTTTCACATGAAGTGATAACAGGCTGCTTTCTGTTCAAAGGAAGATGTTTTCAAACATCTTGTAAAGAAAGATGCTTTCAAAATGTCTACATCTCCCAGATCAAAAGAGAAAAAGACAAACCAAAACCCAAAAAAAACCAAAGGACTGAGCTTTTCAAATTTTAGGCTGGAACTGTACTGCACCATAGATGAAAATATCATTTCATCCATTTATCTAGACTTGACTTGGTTCATCAGTTTTTTGTTCAACTTTTACAGAAAAAGGGTTACGTGATCAAACTTTTTCTTAACAAAGAAATAAAACCCACCCACAAAATACACCAAGCAACCCACAAACCTTTGTCAGTATTACAGAATACAGAAAGAGCAATACTCCAAATCTGTTTGTCCATGCTGAATATTGATCCCAAACTGCATCCTTCAGTTCAGGGAAGCTTTTGAATTCTCGTTTGCTAAAGACAAAGAACAATAACAAACAAACAACAGAAAAGAAGTATGTATTTAGATGAAGCATTAGGATAGTATCACAAAGCAGAACCAAGAATTACTAACACCTAACATAAAAATGTCAAAGTAAAAGTAGAACAGATCTGGTGGTACATACAGAATGACACAGCAGCTCTTCTGGAGTTACAGTAACTGCCATCTGAAGATGATAAATAATTCTCCAGCAAAATGCTAAAATGAACGATTTTTATATGCAAGCACTAACCATAAAATTACGTACATGTGTGAAAGAGTGAGTGGCTTGCACCATGACTGTAATTCTATAAAACACTGGTACTAAAATTGCAAATAGACTGTATATGACCAAAATAACATTTGCATTATACAGTGTTCTGAAAGACATTCATCCCATAAACAATGGAGAAATAAACCTTCTACTTAACTAGGTAAGACTATCTTCCAGGCTTTTGAAGAAATGATTGTATTTCCCATAAGAATTTGACTTTGTTAGACACTAGCTCTGGAAAAAGCAAATTGCTCAAAACACTGAACAGCAGTACATTAACATTTGGGATACTATCTTATTGCATAATATGATGACTGCCTGGATGATAAGGTAACACCATGTGATCATATGTTTAAAAAGGAAAAAAACTGAAATAAAAACTGAGGAAAAGAAGAAATTCACCAATATCCCAGTGAAACAATACACTTTCAATTTCTTGGGTAGTTAGAGGTAAATACTATATTTCAGAACACAAACATCAGTTTGAGTATTTCAAACTAGATCATAGTCTTTGCTTATCTTACACAAACAGGTATATTATTTTATTTCTGATTTCTTGCACATTTTTAGAAAGCTTTGTGCAAAAAAAGAAACAAACATCTACAAAAATGTATCCATAGATGGGTTTACTTTGGCTAATACTTGATTTCTAAACATCCTTTCTTCATCATTAGAGTACACATGGCATACAAGGCATGCAAGGCAAAGGTAGTTCTGAAATCCATTTGTTGTCTTAAAGGCAAACGCCAGAGCATTCATTCCCAGTGAGAATGAGAGAAAAAAAATTAATTGGGTGCCACAAGTACAAAGATTGAAGGGGTGAGCAGGAGGGGAGGAGGCAGGGCAGGAAATTAGTTTTTTGATCACCTAAGGTTATAAAATCTTTTTCTCCTCTTTCTTATTTCCTTATATGACGATGGGATTAAAAAATAAACTGTAATTACTACCGATAAAATAAGCTGTGATTCTTTCAGTTCTAATTAGCAACATTTCCCATCTCAGGTGTTTTTTGGAATGCTGATGCTCTTTATTTACTCTTTGGGGATTGATTTGTAGCATATTTACCCAACTGTTCACCGTGAAAATAAAAGGCTGTTACCCTTAATTATAAACTCACTAGAACTGTGAGCTCTGTGTTTAGACTGCCAAAAAAGAAGCGTTTGAAACAAAAATCAGTCTTGTATATGAAACATTTTAATAGATGTTTCTTACAATATCTCAAACAGGAAAAAGTACTAATGACATTATATAAATACTGACGATTAACATCTTTAACTTAAATAGGGATCTTGGTAAGATTCACAGAACTCTGTGTTCATAAACCTGAAATACATAAACTATCTGGCCAATTTATCACATTACATTGCTCCAATTTTATTTTAAAGCCTAATACTTACGCTCAAAATAAAATTCCATTTTAAATGGCTAAAATGCAAAGAAAAAACACAAAACCCCCCAAATCAAAACTTGAAATCCAAGCGTAACCTGATGAGTAACACACAAAAAGTTCCTCAGCATACCACTTTCAGGCCTGTGAATATTAGTGTAACTTCAAAATATTGTATTTTAAATGTTTCAACATATTACTTACTGAATTAATGCATGAAATCGCTCAAAGCCAAGCTCTTCGACAGCCAAGGCAGCTATACACAAGAGACACTTTTCAGCACTACACATGGCAAAAAAATGACACAAGATACACACAGCAAGCTAGAATACTTTCAAGCTCTAATTATATTTTTAATCCTCTCTTGACATTTAACTGATTAGTATAAACTAATTTACTGCAACATTAAGATTCCACCATACAAATTAGTGAGAACATTTCTCTTTGGACTAATCAATTTATTAAAAGCACAAAGCCACTGGAGTGTGTAGTCTTGGAAATATTTGTCATATACTGAGCTGTTGATTTTGTAGCTGTCACAAAGTCACCAAGCATATGCATATTATAGATATAATTTTGCAGGTCAACGAGAAGTACTATTTCCTAGAAAAGCAAGCATGATTATTTGGACCATTTTATCAGTGTAGGTAAGCTGTATTTTTTCTTTGAATATACACTTCTGTTACTGAAATTTAGCTCATTTTTTTCCCTTTAATGCTTCTTTATTACAAACAAAAAAGTAGAATTATTGTACACAATGTTACACATTCTGTTTTTAAATAAGTTCTTGTTGTTTTCTTTCAATAATGGATAAACAGCCTTTCAAATTAGTGTTGTGTCCAGGACATAAAAAAATACAGCATTAGTGTTTTCCCAAGTTCAACACAGGCTTTATACCTTTTTCTTTTCTTTTATCTTTCCGCTAGTAGAGCAATACACAAAACAGACAGATCTGCTTTCTCATAGATACCAGTTGATGCTGAATATTTAACCAACATCTGACCACTGAGCTATGGAATGTGGCTGCACACAATTCAGTTAAGATCTGTAGCCATCAGGGCTGGTACTACTGATCAATTCTTCCCACGGGAATTCCCAAAAAGGCATTTTATGCCCATCCTGATTGTTATCATCTTTTAAAAGATGGGCTTAATTTGCCCTACATGCAAATACAACTGATTCTCAAGCAACAGAATAATTTAATTTTCTACTTAAGAAATACAGCAGCAGCAGTCTTAAGAATTTTACTTTTTGTCATTTGAAAAACTAAAAGGAATTGCTTGGACTACCAAGAGTAAAGCTGGACTTAAAATAATGTATTTTCATAGAATATGAAACAATGAATCTAAATTGCAGAAAATGCTGCAAAAACTAACCTTGCTTGAAGAACACATGTTTTTTGTAAGCAGAAGGTTAGAGGGACTAACTCATATAAAGCAATCTTTGAACCTGGGAACTTGCACTACTAAAGCCAACACATGGCCAACAAGTGACTGCTATACACCACAAAAGCAGATGAAAAATGCTGTTGCATTCAGTAAGTGTGCTCGAATCCACCTTTTGTTCACACGGCAGGATGATAGGCAGTTTCATTCTGTTACTAAAGAACAGAGTGAAATGCTAAGAGAATTAGTATTTGAAATAAAGGGAAATAAGTAGAAATTCTAAAGCAAAGTAGAGCTATACATAACCCAAACAATGCTAAATAAAGACAGTGCTTAGTGGAACGAAAAAGAACGAACAGCAAGAGAACATGAGATGCATGAGAAATACAACTGTTTAGAAACTCTTTAAAATGATACTCTATCATGCTGTGTCTAAGCATATTTCATGGCTTTATTATAAACATATCCCCATATTCAATTCTCAAATAGCCTGCCATATGGAACTGTATCTGTAATACTCCCTGCTCACCCAACTCATCTCTTAAGTCTTATCAAGTATGACAATGCCAGTTTCTATTCTTATTGAGTACAGCAGCCAAGCAAGAAATAAACGTATTCCTTTGCACTAGCAGTTACACAACTCTGCATTACTCACAGTATCTTCTCCTCAACATCTGTGTCCCAGCCCTAACCAGCTTAAGAAGATGGTTTACAGATAAATAGCAGGACAGAGGAAGGGAAAAAACCCCAAACCTAACAAACATATCTTCAATCAGTAAGTGTATTGCATTACACATAGAAGGCAAAATACTGTACATACAAGAGGTGCATTCAGTGTCTAGCAGGGAACGTAGAATAGAAACAATAAAAGAGATCAACAGTGCCCATGACATAAGCAGGCTGTACATGGTAAATGCATCCTGGTCTTCATTGAGCATATTCCATGTTATTAAGGACAAGTCAGGCAGAATGTGAAGACTTGTACAGAAACATGAAAAGTGTAGTTATGTAAATGAATGGATTAGTTCATAAGTATCAGTGTTGAGAGTAATTATTAAGTTGAGTGTGTGCTTAGAAAGACTGCTGAACATTTTTCTACAGTTAAAAGTACTTTGAAATCAAGCAATACACTAAAAAACAGGACAGTAAGATCCTGTAAATAACTAGTCTCTGCTTCACTTCATCTAGAAAACAAACTTCCTATCATGGACAAGAGCTTTAGAGACAACTGAAAAAAGGGAAAAATTTAGGAATTTCAGAGTTACAACTGCCGTATCTTGCAAAGGAAGATTTTTTTTTTTTACAGAAAAGCTGCAGATAGAACTTTCTGTGTAATACTTTCTCTTACTTTAAAAAATGCTCACCTTGGAACCCTTATACACTGACCATCTGTTTTTTAATTAAGTATCATTTTAATTATTATTGTTTGAGCCTTCCAAAGCACAGGGAGCACTTGCTAGAAGCAGATGAAGAAGATTCGTAATAGAGCTCCAGCGCTACAAATTGCTGTAACTAGCCACACACAGATAAATCTATTTGTACAATTCTTACTTTGTAGTTATGCCACTAACTGATGAATAACATATTCCTTCCATCAAAAGATAGCACCTCTATAGGCAACATGTTCTCATGTGAAGAGATTTTCATACTTCTTATGGCACACATTGTGAACAAAAACTAAAAGAAAAAGCAGCTTATCTCTTAAGACATTAGATCTCTCCTGTTAAAAGATGAATAAATACAACTCTCTGATCATATGTGCACAGACAAACTTTACAAGTCACGGACTCTGCAGTAGCTGGGTATGACTGGATGCCTCATCTTAGTGTAACAGATGATGTTTCCTGGATCTTTGATGTCAGTAACTAATGAAGGAATGAAGACATTTGCAAAAAGCAAGTAAGTGAAAAATTCTAATCTACAAAAAAAATGATGGTAATTTACTAGAAGGTGATTTAAACTGTTTGGTACTGCAGAGACAAATGGAAAAAGGCTACTTCTCCATAACAGGGGATCCAGAATACTTTAGAATAAACAAAGCATTGGAAAATTTTCTACAAAATTCTTCTAAAGCAACAAGTGACAAGTATTCTTCCAGTATTAAGAAGCATGTAGATGTTTCAAAATTAAACATGTATCAGGTCCCAGTAAATTACAAAATACAACTGAAGATTACAGAAATTGCTGAAATTCTAAAGAAACATATATGTTAGAACTCCACTGATAGACAGCACATTGCTTTCAACAAATAGGATTAATGCCTCTAACTACAACAGACAACAATCTGTCTTTTGCAAATGGAATCGCAAAGGCAATATCCCATCTGTGAATTAATAAAAAAGCAGTGGTCCCTCAAAAACCATGTAATACTTCACTAAGCGATGGGTAATTTAGCATAGAAATACATCTTACAAGGTTGTTCCTCTTGATGGCTAGATTCTGCAGGACTTTCAGAAATACTAGCAGTTTCTTCGGTTGTTTTTCCTCTTATCCATGTTGCCAGACAGTATGACTCAGAATTATCAGAACAAGCCATTTCCAAAATATCACATAGTGTATGACAGAGAAGGTTCTTCCGCTCCTCTTCTGAAAGACCAGAAACCTACATGAGTCTGACTGCTGAAAACCACTGTCATATATATAACCTACTAGTATCTTTTTTATACATGAATGCTATCTAAATAATTATTACTTTTATCTCATTAATTACTGATGTTAATAGCTCTTTGACTACACTGGACCAAAGATTATAAAACCATATTTAGAAAAATGTAGTTTTATAGGATTTGTAACCCATTCCCTTTCTTAATAATGGATTTCAATTAAGTATTTTTAAAAACATAAGTATAAAGGACCAGCATAGACCTCACAAATAGGAATTCTGAAGCACGTAGTATACACATGATATGAAAGCACACAAAAAAGTGTGAAATATTTTAAATTTTTTGATCTAAGACATGCTTTACAAATAAATAAAACAGAAAAATAATGAGGGGAAAAAGGTCTCACTACCTGGACAGTCTCTCCAAGAAGACTTTTCACTGGTAAAAAGCCTCTTCAAAAGGAATGCCTTTGATATCAAAGAATAAAATATTATTAAAATACAAGACAACACCACCTTTCACATTATGTCACAAGCTCTATACCAAAGCATTTTTGCATGTTTGTAGAAGTTTCAAGCTGCTTACCATTCAGAACAAGAATCTGAGCCTGCCCTGTTTACTGACTTTTCCCCATCAAACCAGTTACAAAGGTGGCCTCATAACTACATTCAACACCACTGAGTTTGAACCTCAAGTACACTTCAAATCCACATATTGGCATATACACCTCCAGACTCACAGGACTGCAGTAATGAAGGCACAAATATTTTTCAGTACAATTGATCAGCAGTACAAGACATCTCTAGCCACTAACACAATCCCCTTCAGTAGTTAACAAGCCCACCTCTTTTAACCATTGCAAATAATAACCTGCAGATTAGGTTAAAGAAATCCTATGCTATGTTTTACCATCAAAGCTAATGCTGCAATTAAAAAAAAAAAAGCTCTAAGTTACAGGAAAGGAACATTGAAAGAAGAAACTTCATGAAGCAGTGTCTTGGGTTTTCTAATTGCTTTTTAAGATGCAATTTCAGGTATTTTCAGCACCTCAGAAACAGCTGGTTCAACTTTCACTGCTTTCCTGACATGCTCACCCTGTTCTCCTATTACGTATTTTTTGCACACTGTTCTAAGTAATGCACAGCAGCAGCAGGCACTGCAAGATCTGTTTGATCCCTTCCTTCTTCCCTAGCTGGAACTCAATTCACTTTTAAATATGCTGTAATTACCTAATTTCAAGGAAGTTTAACTACATCACCTAAAAAAATATTTATCTACATGAACATTTTATATGTTAAAGACTTGGCACAGCCTTTAAAGAGCTGGCTGGTCCTATTCTTTACTCTCTCCAATCCTCCAAATAAAAGACTTGTAATTCTAACATCAAAGACCAGACACTCTGCATCTGGTTTTAAGACCACAGAACTAGAGAGAGCCACACTATGGAATACAATTCATAGTAAAATAATTTTTTATTCATTGTTTGCCACCTAAACAAATGGTGCTTCTTCCTCTGGTACGAGTCTTTTGGTGGGACCAGTGCTAAGAGTGGCAGAGGTTTTATGACATTATACACACCAGAGATGCAGACAATTCCACAGTGTCAGCTGACTGATCCAGTTCCCTTTCAGTTCATGATCAGATTCACTCTGCTACATGATTTAAGTATGTCCCATACCAGTGGACAAGGCCTGCAATCAGACTGAGACATATCTGCAGAATCTGATCTGTGTTTAAAAGGAGTCACCAGCAGGTTACCAGAAAAAGTAACCTGGTCCATGACTCAAGGCCTGCCTGTCACTACAAGGTGCTCTATGAGACTGAAGGGCAGTCAGAGTAAACAAACTGCACCAGCAGAGCAGATTCAGCCTACAGGTCCTACATCCCCCCAGCAGTCTGAACTGCCTTGAAACAGCATTGCAAGAGCATGCACGGCCTGCAAGGTACAATCATGTAAGAAGACAAAAAAAAAATCATAACCACAGTTGGTTTAGTATATCTGCAACACAACTGAAATTCTAAGCATGTTATAAGGAATAAAATATAGATTTCAATTGTTCTGCTAATTAGGAGTTTAAAAGTATAATCTTTCCCCTTTTAGTACATACCAAACCTTGTCAGATGTGAAAATCAACTACTTCAAATATTTCTAATACAGAATTACAAAAAAAAAAAGCAGACATTGTGACACAGATATTATTCTTAAGGGCAGGGAATTCAAAAGATGTGAAAGGATTAAGATTAAATTTATGTCTGATCTTTTCCTCCTCCCCTTTATAATGCATTCCTGATTTTGAAGGTACATCTGCTTGGATCAGCCTACTGCATTTCCTCTAACAAATGTCCTTCTGCAAAATTATAGTCCAAAATCAGCCCATGTCCATCCCTGCCTTTTTACAGAAATTTTGCCTCCTCCACACTTGAATTATAGAATCAAATTACAATTGATCTGCAATTTTTTTCATATTTATTTTAACTCCGAATATATAAAGAAGAAACTTTTGGCTCACTGATTTTAAACCATTCCTATAATAAAGGCATCTTACCTGCACAGGTGCTATCACTGCACAAGGGCCACCTTCAAATTGCTCTAATGCAGTTGATTCAGAGTCGCTAAAGACAAACCCTGTCAAATGAAAAAGGATTTTATTTAATGAAATATGTAAACAAGTATGTATACTCCTTCCCTAACAGAAATGACACGATCGATTCACCTTTAAAAATCAGGTTTTGTTTCCTTGATAATGTAACTGCATATGGTTAAACTATCTGAAGCAAAAAAGTCATGAGTGCAGATGAAAGAACAGAAATTAATTATTTATATCTGCAATTAAATCATGACCACAAAAGTCCAACAGCTCGGACTTTCAACAAAAGAATTTCTAACTTAAACTATCAAAAAATAAAAACTATGGTTTACTTCTTATCAATAAATTAAAATTTGTGTATTATTTTGTCTACACATGTAACAAAAATACATCTTGGAGCTCTCACTGAATACATATAATACACTTCTATTCCTGATGAATGGCACAGTATGCCTCCCCAGTGATCTCATTTTTGACCTATCAGTGCATCCTATTAAGACTGAAATATGCTGAGTAGCTTAAATATTCACTTACAACCCCTGAATCAAACCTCCTAATGGTGTTCTTTCACAGAAGACACACTGCATTTACTGAGATGCAACATCACCTATTTTCCCCCTCCAGCTTTAATGCATTTGTATATCAGAATTATCTTACAGTCACATAATAAAGCATATACTGGAGCAATTACTGCAAAATTGTTTCATTACCACTTCGCCCTTAAACTTGTCTTTAAGACAGGGAGATTCATAGCTTTCATTTCTCATAGATAAATGCACATGCAATTACCTTGATGAAGCTGACACACGGCAACTTAGAGCAAGTGGTGTTTTGCATTATCCTTTTAAGTAATGATAAGATTGTGCTGAAGTCATTCTAGTTCACTGTAATCTAGAAACCATGCAACCGGAGTCAGCAAGTAACCAGCAAACACAAGCAAGTGGAGGCAGGCAGAAAGGGGACACACGTGCATTTTGTCATGGACTGACAGTGTCAATCTCAGCAGAAAAAAAGTTCAATGCTACTTTCCCACAATTTCTCCTCTTCCCAATTCTGCAGGATTACATGCTGCCATAACAAAAGCATCTCTAAGCCCTGGATGTGAATTTGAACTGAGGAAATGCATTCCCCCCTCACTACAGCATGGCAAGTACACCATCCCAAGCAGCAAGAGAAAGGATAACTGCCTGTTTTGTATGTCCCACTTTATCACAGAATAACAGTTGTTCCACAACAATGTGAATTTTTTGTTTTAAAAAGGATCAGGGTAGCCACAGGGTTTCCACTGTATCTGACCAAAGGCTGCAGGTTTATTTTTAACCACATGTGCAAATGTGCATTACAAAGATGTATTTTATATCCAAAACATAGGCGCCTATGTCAAGCCTACATACTTAGATCTGGCATCACCTGATGTAGCAATGAAGCTCTCTTAATTCATACTTGAACCAAAATTTGCAGTGATGCCATTTCACTGCCCTGTTAACGTGCCCTGCTGAGAAATATCATCAGTCCTTTCAACTTTCTGAATTGGTCTGTGCAGGCTTAGAATATTAAAAGGTAAGTCCTCCTCCGCTTTGAAGCGTTACTGCATGCCATCTAAGCACACTTCAACAAGAGAGCATTTTTTAGTTGTTTTAATGATTTGTTTCTGCAGAAAAACAACATACTTGGGTGTACCACTAAAGCACACTTAAGAAATCTTGAATTTGCTTCACATTCTTCAGGCTTCTTATAGAAGGCATGAACTGTCTCAGCTTAACCCTGCCCTGTTTTTCAAAATTCCTTCCTAAAAACAAAGAACATCGAGTGATCCACCAGAATGAATACAAATTTGAGACAGACAATGTAAAGTCGGTATCACACAAAATTTCACAGAATACAGCCACAGGCAAAACACATATAAAATACCTGAGGAAACACTTATTATTACTTAAATGTTGCTTAATGCTTAATAAATATTAAGATTCCAAAAGCTGTTAAGCAAAAAATGGTCTTCAGGCAGTATGGTCTTGCTCTTTCTCAAAAGTACTACAGAACTGGAAGTCAGCTCACGTAAAATTTCAGAAATCAGTATTCCAAACTCCAGCTGGATTCAAGTCTTCCTCAGCCTGAAACCACATCTACTTACCTTTTTAACCTTCCACAACAGTCACCTTTTGGGCCATCTCTGTAAACACCCATCAACCCCACATTCTTCCTTATGATTCATAAGAATGGCCTGACCACCTTTTAAGCTACCAAGATGAACATCTCTGATCCAGAGTAATTTCTGCTTAACCTTTCTCTTAACCATTCCTATCCTTCATACAGCTTTCACTCAAGACAAATTTTCAAAAAGAAAAAAGATGTAACGAAGCCAAAATAAGACTTTTTTAAAATTAATCTGCCTTTTATCCATGAGTATAATTAACATCATTTCCCTGCAAGAAACATAAAATAATGTCATTACCATATCTCTTCCATGTCATTTATAACCCTATTAAACACTGCATTGACCCAATTTTTTCAACATCACTACTGCCCTGCTGATTTAATCTTTTGGGGCAGTGTGGCAGGGAGATGAAGTGGATCAAGACTCCTGCTGGTAGCCAGCACATTGCCCAATGAGAAATCTGTCTTTATATCCTTTGTCCACTATAATCACACAACACCAAGTTTTATTCTCCTTATTTCCCCATTTGGCATTTATGAAGGTCCTTGTTTGTTTCTTTCTTGTGTCTAATTCTGAGCTCTTCTATGTACAGTTTGCCAAAATTAGCATAAGACTTAGCTACCCACTGTTGTCCATCTATTATGCCACATCACAGTCCAAAGTACTACAAAACCCATTCATTCTTATGACTACTCCACTGCTTTCCTGCATCTTTCTATTACTAGCCTATTTCTAAAAAATATTTTTCCATCCAAGACACCATAGACATAACTGTCATTTCACAAAGGATGCTGTGTCTCTTCAGTATTTTCACTCTGTACAAAACCCAATTCTACCTGAATGAAAGAGACAAAGAATTAGCAAAGAGCATGCAACATTACCCAGGTCAGAAAAACCCTTGCTGATCCAATCTAGCTATAAAGATGCTGCACTATTCACCTTTTGACCTGGAATCACAGAATATGTTGAGTTGGAAGGGACCCACAAGGATCATCAAGTCCAGCTCCTGTCCCTGCACATGACACCCCAAGAGTCACACCTTCTGCCTGAGGGTGTTGTCCAAAGGCTCCTTAACTCTGTCAAGCTTGGTGCTGTGACTGCTTACCTAGGGAGCTGTTTCAGTGCTCAACCATCTGGATTTTCAAACCTTTTCCTGATACTAACCTAAATCTCCTGTGACTCAGCTTCACACTGTTTTCTCAAGTCCTGTCACTGGTGACAAGAGTGAAGAGATCAGTACCTGCCCCTTCACTTCCCCTCATGTGGATGTTGAAGACTGCAGTGAGGTCTCCCCTCAGTGTCCTCCTCTCCAAGCTGTGCAAACCAAGTCACTTTAGCCACCTCCCACTATGGAAGTGCATTTCTTTTTCTCTTCTGGGATACAAGAACTACCTGATGGAAACCCTAGAATAACACATTATTACCCAAACATGAGGTTTAAAACACATCTTAATGTTTTATTCTTTCTCTAGTGCTGGGAATAGAATGATACACATTTTGCTTTGGGTTTTTCAAGCATATCTTCACAGTAAAATGAAACTTCTGAAATTTTCTGTGGGGAGAAAAACCCCCAATAAACAAAAAAAACGTTTTCCTGCCCATGCAAATGAAGGAGCATTTACTACAGCAATATCACAACAAAACTCCACTGAATGGGTTGTGGATAAAGAGACAGGAAGTCCTGTAAGGGATTGAGGAATGTATACAAATTACCTGGCAGGCTACCACTAAACTGGGCAACTGGAAGCTGGAAGAGAATCCAGACAAAATGGACCTTTTTACACTGTATGTTATCCATATACACATAAACTGTATTTCCCACTATGCTTTTGCAGTTAAATGCTTGTTTGAGAAGACCATTCCATATCTTTCTTTCCAAAGACCAGTGAGAACACAGCTTATGTAATTCTGAAAGGATGCAGTGCACCAGTCTGCCAGACATTTATTATGGATAGACATGATGCCTCATGCCTTGGGGATGATCTGAAGAGCAGTTTTATGCATGAAATTTGTCCCTTGGATCAATGAAGAAATATGCTCCTAACACAGGTATGTTCACTTAGGGTTCAGTCATCTTCTCAGCTCCTTCCCAAGTCCTCATATCTCTATGCCAGGAAACACCAAAGGGCAGACTGAAGCTTTGCACTGCATTCCTGTGTCTGCTTTGAGGATTCTGGAAATGGAATCCACAAAGTTCAAACTACAAATTCTGCTGCAATCATAAAGAAAAAAAATTCTGTTAAGAACCCCACACAAAAACCCTCATAACTTCACAGCCATGCCTTTATTAAATCCAGAATAAAACCAATATATTTAAAGTTGCCAATGCAGAAACCTGAGAGAAATACTGCCACCAAATTCCAACAACACATCCACATGAGCTGGGTCAGTTCTCTAAACTGCTTGCAAATCAGCCCATCTTCAAACGAGTATGATGGTTAATGAGGGCAAAACAGGATTCTTGGAATGTGCCGTCTTCACTGAGAAACTGACAGATATCAGTCTTAAGTTCCTCAACACCCTCCCTACTGCCTACTTTTCTTTCCAAAGGAAAATCAAACCTCTCAACTTCCAAAGGGTTTGAGAAAGGATCAGACAATGTTCGGCAAGTATCTGAAATAAATGCCAGTGATGGCACTATAATCAAAAGAAATAAAAACAAACACAAAAAAATCGAACACCAAACTAGTTATTTGATGCTTTCAGCATTTTTTTTACGTGGAACAGGATCTATCTTTAAACTTTTTGAGTATTTGGAAATAATAAAGCTTGATATATTTGTTTGGGCTTTTTTTTTCTTTTAAATCTTGATGAGTCAGTGTTCACGGGCCTCCCTCTGCAACAAGTAAATGCTGCAGAACTTTTCCAACAAAATAGAAACTGAAAGCTGGGTGAAAGTATTATGCAACTACTGAAGGTAAGTGACTGGAATTGACTGTTTTGATCCTCAGCACAAAACCTCCAAATAGTCTAACTTAATGTCATGGGGTTTTGCTACACAAAATTGATTATACTAAGAAGGATACAGAGAAGGGAACAGATGGACTATACATTCTAGTCACAGGATTTTCCCTAAAGACAGATTGGAAATAGCAGCTCCACTGCAGAAGCCACCAAGAACTCCAGAGACCTTTTCCATTAAACCCTCACTCGATCACAAGTACAGCACACTCTAACACATGTTTCAATACATTTTTAAACTGCTAAAATGTCTCATACAAAGTATCTTTGAAATTTCAATTGTGGCAATCCAACACTACCAGTAAAATAATTAAGCTTTTTAACACCAATTCTTCTTTTCTGACTTCACACGCACCTTGTACTTAAACCGCAACATTACCCAAACTGAAAGAGATATTTCAGAAAGTAATTATATTTCAATAACCAATTTTGTTAAGAAAAGCAATAGGTTTCCTGTGTTTGCTTTAATTCTAGATCTTAGAAGGAATTTGTTTTTTTCCCCTAAATATTTATCACTGAATTATTCAAAGGCAGATAAATCTAGGGGAAAAGATATGAGTCTGGTAACACACTGTGTCCAGTAACGCGGAACAGCTACACAGCTCCCAAATCTACTGATACTATGTAGATGACAACACCCTTGTTTAAAAAAAAAAAAAAAAAAAAAAGGCAATGAACATAAAACACCACGAAACTTCTGTTTCAAGCAACTTTAACCTGAGACCTGGATGCATTTTTTTTTTAAATCTATAAATTTCACTATCATTTTTCACTTTTTTCCACTATAAATTCCACTATTATTTTCTCCAGGAATCAGCAGTTTTATCATGAACATGAATCATTATTAGAATTCCTCAATGGTCACAGTAAGTCATAGAAAAGGCTATTATTCCCTTCTTTCAGCCAGGACAGGTACACAGACTGATGCCTTGCATATAATTTTTATAGGTAAGCATTGCAATTGCACTTTTAAGGATCACAAGCAAACCACCATTAAGAAGAAACCATGCATTGGCTGTACAACTTAAATACAGAAAAAACACCTTACAAATACCGCAGGTTCCAGCGTCACTGCTGCTTTATCTCTTGACATGTCCTAATACTGGCATGCACCTGCTTCCATGGCTAAATAACCAGCTTAAAAAACAAATCTGTGAGTCTCTGTCCCAAGCCTGGCCCCGCTTTTGCCAAGTCTATTTGTGGCTCACATATTCTTCACAAAAAAGCCAAAACCAAAGCACAACTTATGTTCGTTTCCACAAGCTATCGTGTAAAATCACGACATGAGACGCTGTTGTTATATTTAATAAATTCAGATCCTTTTCTACACAATTATAAAGTTCCTGTGGAGATGTGTAGCTAAAGACGACTATGTTGCAAAACCCCAAAATATTTAGCAAGGGAAGCTGCCGCATCATTTTCCCGCGTGGGCCAGCGCCGAGGTGCGGCTGTCACAGGCACACGAACAGTGCCCAGGGCACGGCGCCCCTCAGGTACACGGACCCACAGCGCGGGGGGCGGCAAACAAGATTGAGAA
>JANPWX010000158.1:367879-427553 GCA_024734555.1 Trochalopteron elliotii | reverse complement strand
GGCCGGGCCGGGCCGGGCGGGGCGGCCCTTCCGCTTCCCCAGCAGGCCCTGGTGCTTCCGCGGGCCGGGGGGCGGATGGCCGGGCGTGTGTGTGAGGGTGGTCGTTATCCTGGCAAAAGTGGGATGGAAGTCTTCCCGTAGGGAGCAGCGTTTCCACCTCAAAGTTCCCCAGATCAAACTGTTGTGTATTCGCGCTTGGAATTCTTCCTGTGGTGTGCAGCCAAAATGGAGCTGCGGTGTTGTGCCCACTTTCTTAAACAATTACTGTATCGGTAGGGTTGGAAGGGAGCGCTGGAGATAAAATTATATAATCGTAGAATCATCGGCGTTAGAAGAGATCTTTACGAGCATCATGTCCAGCCATCACCCAGCACTGCCCCTGTAACCCCTAAACCACATCACTAAGCACCAGATCCAGACACCTCTTAAACACTTCGTGCATGGTGACTTCACCACCCCCCCCCCCCCCCCCCCCCGGCAGCCTATTCCAATGCCTGACCACCATACCGGTGAAAAAGATTTTTCTAACAATCTAATCTGAATCTCCCCTTTGATAGTCTCCAGATCAACTTGTCCAAGCCCTTGCTAAGGCAGTCACCTGGAGCCTGTGACACAGGAAAGTGCCCAGGTGGGCTTTGAATGGCTTTAGAGAAAGACTTCATGACCTCCCTGGGCAGCCTGTGCCAGTGCTTTGCCACCTTCAATGTAAAAAACCTCTATTTCATGTTGAAGTGGAACTTTTTGTGTTTCAGTTTATGGCCATTGCTCCTCATCTTGCTGCTGAGCACCACTGAATAGAGTCTGGCACCACCCTCTTGGCACCCACCTTTGAGGTATTTATATGCATTGCTGAAATTCTCTTTCAGTCTTCTCCAGACTGAATAGGCCCAGTTCCAGGCATCCCTCCTTGTACAAGAGATGCTCCAGTCCATTAATCATTTGTGTGGCCTGCTGAACCCTCTCCAGTAATTCGTTGTCTTTCACCATACACTTAGTGCTTTTATAAAGATTGAGCACATATTGAGACTGTTACATGTGCAATCATTCTCAATTAAATATGAAAATAGCCAATATCAAGCATGTGTCTGAGTTTTCTAACATGTCATACCACAAATTGATCAGAAGATGGGGTGATTGTACTTCTGATTTTTAAACATTTTCAAGTATATGCACAGTTAAACATTTTCCAAATAATTACTGACAAGTCATCAATTTCCTTCAATATTGATTCACAGAATGAATTCTGGAAATAAATAATGCAATTATAATGGACACTTTTTGATTTTTAGCATAAAGAACTTCAAACAATGGAAAGAAGTTTAATTAGAGTTAAAGGCATCATGACAACAAAATCATTTTTAGTACATACTATAACAAAGGCCATTTTGTTGCTAGGTTTTGTGTCTTTCAAATCAATAATGCAGTAAAAAGCAAATTTGGTTGTAGTACTTTGAGTTTAATACAAGATATACCACACTTGAAATTGTAAACATCCCATGAGTAGGAGAAAGATAGCAAAGTACATTTATTTTCAAGTGTTGAATACATGAGAAGTATTTCAGAAAAGTAATTATAAAAATGGTGCCATGGTGCAAGTCTAAGTCAGCTCAACAAATTTCAGACTATATCTATTAATAAGAAGGCTTTACAAGTCAGAAGAAAGAAGTGCAAGTTTTAGGCCAACTCTTTGAATTTCTGAGCTTGTTGTAGGGAAGAGAATTGATATTGTCATGGATGCTCAGGGTGCAATCTGAAAAACAATTTAGTAGAGAGAGGGAAGAAGGCACTGTAAAAAAGGGATGCTGAACCTGCAGTGGGGTGATGGGCACTGCTGTATGGCAGAGGAATTGAATGGCACCACCCGGAAGCACCAAAGGGCTGGAAAAGCTCCTCCTCCACTTCCATCTCTGGTGTCCTGGATCATCACTTCAAGAAAAACATTGTGTGTGTCCACAGGAGGGCAATGAAGCCGGTGAAGGGTTTGGAGAGTGAGTCATGAAGGGTGGCTGAGGGAACTGGGGTTGTTTAGCCTGCAGAAGAGGAGGCTCAGGATGGGCCTTATCAGTCTCTACAGCTACCTGAAAGGAGGGTGTAGCCAGGTGAGGGGTGGGCTCTTCTCACAGGCAACCAGTGATGGGAAGAGAAGACGTAGTCTCAAGCTGCACCAGGATAGGTTCAGGTTTGACATCAGAAATAATTTTTTATGGACAGGGTCATCAAGCACTGGAGTGGACTGCCCAGGGGGGTGGCAGAGACACCATCACTAGAGGTGTTCAAGAAACAACTGGACATGTCACTCAGTGCCATGGTCTAATTGACAAGTGGTGATAAAAGGTTGGATTTGATCTTGAAGGTCTTTTCCAGCCTAAATGATTCTATCACTCTGATAATTGTGGAAAGCAAGTTAATGAGTATGCCCTTTGATTTCATAGGTACGAACAGGTATTCACAGTGAAACTTTTCCACATGCAAGGAAAAGCTGAGTCACAACCTGGAGAGCTGTCAGCCAGAAGGGATTCCACAGTTTAATGTGGAATTAAATTAAATTAAAGTGCAACAAATTTACTGTCACCATAGAGTGAAAGAATGCTTAGCTTCAAATCTGTGATTACAGACCTGCAGGTGACCTAGCAACTCATATCTCCTGTAACATCACAATATAAAATTAAATCTATATTTCTAACCTGAGTTAGAACGACAAATTACCACATTTTGATGCAGTAGCAGTATTTTTGTGTAGCAGTGACTGGTTTGCAGCTAATGCCTTGTGTTGTGTAAAAATGCTCTCACCAGCAACTGATGTGAACTCTGATTTTGCTAATTTGATCCGTATAATTTGATATGAGAAAACACATTTTCAGAGTTACTCACAATACTGGCAAAAGCAAAGACAGTAATGAGACACACAAGACGTTAAGTGATTTGACCCATCTTGATTTGCTTGGCATACAGCACACTGAATTCAATATAGACAAATAAAAATTAATTCATCTAGGAACAAGGGAGCAATTCTGGGAATATGTGCCAACTGGAACAATCTGTCATGTGCTGGTTAGGAAAAGCATTAGGAAATTATTTTGGAAATACCATGAAGTATCACTGAAATCATTAGCCTCACTAATACAAATGGTAAAAATCAAACTATATATCAGCTGTAGCAAACAACACTGAATCCAAGCAAATGAGGCTCTGGATGGCATCAGTTTCTTATAAGTGTTGGGCATTCATAAGATAATGATATGTTGCATATGTCTAACAAAGATTTGGACAGGAAGCTTTGTGTGTGAATTTATGTAGGTAGTTGAGTTTCAGTTAGTGAGGAGGAAACTAAAAAGGATGATTAGGAGAAACTACAAGCTCAGTTATACAATAGAGCATTGACAGCTATGCTGGATTTCAGAAATAAATGTAAGTGGATTGAAGTCAGAACTCTGAACAAAGAGAGTGCAAATCTGCATACTACTACATCAAAATAGTGTTTTCTAAAATTATGAATCTGGTATTTAAATCTTTTTTCTGTGGACTCTGGGATGTAAAAACTCTACTATGAAGTCAGGGCTTCGTGGAAGATAAACAGCAGATTTATGTGCATTTTGGGTCTTTACATCCCTAAAGTTTTTAGAGGTGTGCAAACAGAAAAGGATTGAAAATTACTGTTCTGCAGCATTTTTTGGTTATATTATGAATAATATGCATAGATTTTAATCTATTTTTTCAGATGGTTTCTCTTAAATGCAGTGGGTTTTTTTCCTTTTTTTAATGTTGGACTGCCATCATGTGGTTGATTTGGTAACTTAAGGTGCACTTCTTTTTCTTTGTGCAATGCAGCTAATTTTCTCTGCAGCCTGGTGTTGTGGGTTTGGGATTCTAAGAAAACGTAGCAGATTTTTTTTCCCTTCTAATTCCCTCCCTTCTAATCTCTAATCCAAACTCAGTTAGATTAGCTCGATTCTGTTGGTTGCAGTATGTTACATTTTAGAACAGTTCCCCACTAGACAGAAGGAGTAGGTAGCAGTTCCATTTGGTTTACTTATTATATTTTTAAAGAATTAAATCTCTTCATGAAAATTTTTGGATTAATTGAGAATTTATGGGTTTACTGCTATGAACTGTTGACAGACAACAGCACAAGTTACAGACATTGCAGATTTTTGCCAGACAAATCTCAGTAAATTTCATCTACGTTGAGGTAGTTTTGACTTACTTGTCTTCAAAAAAGCTGGCTTGACTGGTAGGAAAAAATATTAATTAATGGCAGGCTACTTAGTCCATAGACATCCAAAGGGAATTGCAATTGTGTTGTATTACTATATTAGAAATGAGTATTAAAGTTTTCTACTGTTCTCTTTTCTGATTACTCCCATCTTTTAATTACCTCACCCTGTTCTTCTGCCCTCTCAATTCAACAAAACAAAAATCAATCTATCAATCCGATCTGTAGAAAAAATGTTACTAAGAAACTGAAACATTGTGGTAGGCTAGAAAATGCTGTTGAACCAAATCACAAAAATGTTCAGTTGTCTACCTGTTGGGGTTGGATGCCTACTTACTGCTGGTGTGAATATATCTGAACTTCGTTTATAGTGCAACATGAAGTACTGTATAACTATTTGCTCTCAGTGTGATCTCTGAGAAGAAATTTAAATATCAGAAGTCATGCTCAAAATTCCATAGTGTGCACAAAAATTCCATTGTGTGCACATCTGTGTCCGAGGAATGATGAATGTCACCAGCTTACAAAATGCTGATTACTCCGTCCCTTGTAGCAGAGGCAAGTTTTGGACTGCAGCTGACATTGATTCTTCCGTCTAGTTCTCGGTGAAGAGGTAATGGTAATTGTAGTAGCAGTGATAGCAAAGTGGTGGTGGGAAGAGATGCTGATCCCTGTTTTGTGCTGAGGTCAGACAGTGGGACACTGTATGGAAGAGACAAGAACATGGTCATGCTTATCTGCCCACTGTACCCATCCTGAATTGGGGTGGCCTGACAGGGGGTTTTGTCTGACAAAGGAAAACCTCCTCCAGTCTAGAGCAGAGTAAGATCCTTTCTGCCAGGGGAAAGACTGGGAGGAAAATTGGGACCCAAAATTTTAATTCTTCAGGTGTCAAGGGACATCCTACGGCCCTGACACTTTCATGGTCCCTTTTGTCTCTCCTTAGGTCTCCATGTTTTGAAAAGAGGGTAAAACTTTTATTTTGACCTATGTATGAAAATTACAATCTCTGAGAAGAAAGAGTTCAAGTCTAAGAAACAGAAGGTTCTTGTGTTTCTTATTTTCTCTTTTAAAATAATGAATTACTATTTTTTAATTTTTTAATTTACTGGCTCTTATTGAAATTATAGAAGAGAGCAAAAGGGCAGTTTCGTAGTAGGTATTTGCCCTCAGAATCTGTTGATGAGACTAAACAAGCCAATGATTATTCTGTGCAGGTGAATGCTTGGGATTGACATCTTTGTGGAACGGGAAGGAGTTTCTGGAGAATCACAACTTTCTTTGATAGCAAGGTAAAAAAGAGTTACTTCTTGTGTATATACCATATATATGTAGTGTCCTAATACTATAGACAATACATTAGTTTTAAGTAAGTCGTTTAAAACTGCTGGAGCTAAAACTCCATCATTTGCAGAAACACCAGTGAGTGAATATCCCTGTACTTCTAGTACAATTTGCATCAGAACTTAATCATTCTACTCACTATTGCATTTCATTTAGGATTCATAAGTGTATAGAAGAAGAAAATGGACTTTTTCAGAAACAGTCATTTATTCATTTTTTGCAAGTTACCATGGCATTTTCGTTGTTTAAGGACAAAAGTCACCTTTCCCTCCCCAAGCATCCTGAGGTTCTCTATTATTTTCAGATAAAATGATCTTACAGAGACAGGTAAATTTGAACATCCATTATCCTTACGTGGTCACTCAGTGTGTAGCTCTCAGCAAATGCTTTGGATTATGGACTTCAATTTTTTGGGAGAAAAAGAAAAAAAAAGACATTGTAATTGGCATGGAAAAAGTCTGTAATTATTGAGACTATTAGTAGTATAATTAAATTAAGGATGTCAAGTTCCAACACAGTGATACTAATACTATATCTCTGGCATTATTAGTTAGAAGTGGCTCGGACAAGCTTAAAGCCCAATTATGCAGTGGGCTAATAACTTGCTGTGCAGTCAGTATCCTCTGGTTAATTGCAGAGTTTACTTAGCACTGATGCTGTGCAAAACGAAAGATAAAAGGCATTTATATTCATAAGATTTAGTGATCTGAACTGCATTTCAAACTAAGAAGTTATTTGATATAAGGGACTGAATTTTTTATTTCAAAAAAGCTGAATGGAAATATAGTAATTGCACTGAAATGTTAAAACAATTAAATATGCATTATTTTTCAAAATTAAACAGGAAAGTTCCAATCGTCTAAAAGGACTGGTTTCCAGCAGAAGATGTGTATTTCGACAAGCATCATGCATTCAAACTTGACCTTTGGAAGAATGTAACCCGTGGTTGCTTTGGGTCATTGAAATTAACGGGTTTTCTGTATTTGAATGAAAATTCTTTGCCCAATAGAGGGTGTTGTAGTTCTTAGAATAGCTAGAGTGTCACTACTTAGCTTAACTAAATTTGGTGAAAAAAAAATCCTCAGCACATTCGTGTGGTTAAGAAATTAAGGGTCAGGGAGTTCTGCTGATTTATAGCAGCTGAACATCTGCTTTGGAATACACAAAGTGAAGGATTCAAATTTACAGTTTCCCACAACAACCATGACTTGTCTCTGTTTTACATACTGTTGGCATTTTTACTGATTACTTTTATTCTTGAACATATAAACCTGTTAGACTTTGGGTTGTTGGTTTTTTTTTCTTTTAAATTTCTCCCCAAATAAAATTATGCTGATATTTTTGTTTTCTTCCCATTCTTTTATTTTTTAAAAACCCAGAAGAATAAATACTAGTAAAATCTAATAGCCTCTCTCCTGTCATTCTAAGCAGCAATTGATAGACATCAAAGCTTTAAGCGAAGGTTGCGGTCTAGAACTGTCTAGATTAATTAGGAACACGTGCTTAATACCACATTTCTCTTTCAGTTAAAAACTGTGCAGATGAATAGGAGCATTTCCTCAACACTACATTTGTTTGTTACTTAAAACCATCTATTCCTGAAATAAAATACTTGGAATGATTCGTAGTCCCTACAGACCATAATTGCAAGTATTAGAAATGTTTCAGGTTTTTTGTTTTTAAATTTTGCCATTAGATGGAAATAAACAAGTTTCCTCATTTTGTACAAATTCAGTTTTCTTTGGGTTTTGTGAAACTAACAGTTCCAGAAAGTCCTGACCCTATTAAGAGGTGGTTTTTCTTCTCTTCTTGCTTCCCTCCTCCCTCTTTGAAATATACAAAATAGCTCTGGGTATAACATGTTCTTAGAAACCTGAAAATTAAGGCTAAAAAGAAAACTGCTCATTCAGCACAACAGTGGAACTGCTGCTGCTAACACTGCTTTAAGAAAAATAATCAGCAGATAAATTTGAAGTATTATGGCAATTCTCATCTTAAGATGGCTGGCTATGGAAAACAGAGGAGACAGTCTGATATTCAAGCATCTTGTCACTTGAGTCACTAGAAATGGTTGAAGTTTAAATGCTTGTTATTAAATTGTATGAAACTGGTAGTGTCAGAGCCTGTTCTGCAGTTTGACACATGGCACATCCTGGTATGATGTTTTACAAAACTTAGCATTACATGAAGTGCATATGGGTGGGTTTCAAAATCCATTTGCCTCTCCTACTGCCTCACTATTTTTTTTTTTTTTTTTTTGCTTTAAAAATCATCATAAGCAGTCAGGATTAGTATATTTTCAGCAGCATCACCTATGTACAGCAAAATCCTAGTGCAGCTTTCCTCTCTTTTTATGATAGCTTCACTCTAGTAGTACAAGTGAAAGCAAAACTCAGGAGCTCATCGAGAGATGTGAATGTAAGTCAGTGCTATGATGACACATGACGACAGAGAAATGGTTTTGGCTTGGAACATTTTTCATATGACATTGAAAAGAAAAATCAATGTGTGGCTTAGCATGGCAAAATTTTTAACAAGCTTTGTGTATTTTAGTGAAGAAATCTGTTCATTTCAGGCAATGAGTGAGGACATGTACTCTAAATCTTGCACTTCTGAGCTTCCACTGTTGGTGCATTTGCATAAAAACTTGCTACAACTGACAGAGAAAATGACAATCCTGACTCCCTTTTTTTTGAATTTTAGAGGTCATCATGTTTAAAATGAGCAGACACCTTGGGGAAAGAGAAATTTCCCAACTAAATTTCAGAAGAGAATGCAAAGCCAGAAGGCAACTAACTGGTTCTGGCTTCCCAGATTTCTAGATTTTTATTTTCTGGTTTGCACCAGTCAGAAACAGTTGCCGTGGGTCTGCATCCTATGTACTCTGGCCACCTCTCATCTCTGATAAACTTTCTTTACCTATATATCCTCTGTGCCATGTGGTTTGGGGGGGATTGGCCCTCTATTCTGTGATGAAATTACCAGCTAAGCCTTTAAGAGTAATGGATGTCATATTGCAAGGCGTTTAAAAAAGTGGTCCTACAGCCAGACTGGTGAGCTAAATAAATAGACGGTATGATGGGTAGACAATTAACTCAACCATTGTACTCTAAGATAGCAGTCACTGATACAAGGCTCACTTGGGAGCAAAATATGAGTTGCTTGCCTCAGGGATTGATGCCAACCATGTTTCTTCTCAGTAACAACTTGGGTGACTGGATTAAGTGCATCCTTTGCTGATTTGCAGATACATGAATTGGAAAGGGCATTCAGTACATTGGGGTGCAGGGCTGCTGTTGCACTCAGCCACCAGTGAGCTGCACTTCTTGCAAAGAAGAGCAGCTGCATCGTGGTCTGTGCTAGGAGGAGGGTAGCCAGCAGCTGAAGAGAAATGCTGGTTCTTTCCCTCTATCTAGCACCTGTGGGACCACATCTCTAGTGCTGTGTCCAGTTTTGGGCTCAGCAACACAAAAGAGATATTGACATAGTGGAGCAAGTGCATCAGAGAGCCATTTTGATGGTTAGGGGGCTATAGCACATGATGTAAAAGGAGACATGTGTTTTTACTATCCTAAGTAGAGAAGGCTAATGCTGTATATGTCTCCTCAACAAGAGAGTGTTGAGAAGACAGTGCGAGACTCTTCTCAGAGCAGGACAGTGGTAGCACAAGAACCTGTGACCAGAATTTAGAGCACTGGAACATTGGAAACCCATCCCGGTGCGAGGGGAAAACCTTTGCCCTGTCTGGTCAAATGCTGCAACAGATTGCCTGTATGGGTTGTGGAATCTCCGCCCAAGGGGACTAACCAGTCTCAACTAGCCACTGCCTTCAGCATTTGGATCTGAATAGACTGACACTGAGTAGGGTGTTGGTGTGTTTTCCAGTGGTTCCTTCCAACTGATCTGATTCTGTCTAAGGTAGTCATTACATGCGTATGGACTGGTGCCAGTAAGACAGATTTCTCTCTCTTCGTTCATATTTTTGAAGTAACAGGTACATGTCAATGGAGCTTTGTTTTGTGGGAAACAATATAAAAATGAAACAACTAAAATGAAGAAGAAGAAATCAGTTGTGAATTTTCATTTGTACAGTATGTTGCTTGAGTCTTAGAAGTCTATGAGCAGTATTATATGTATTTCACTTCCTCTATGTCATCTTGATATTTCACTTGATATCTTCTCTCATAAGAACTTCGTAGTAATTGCATTCACTTTCATGTTGCAGATAATCACATCATGTAACTGTTTACACCAATGGTGATCCAGCTGAAACCTAGACTTTTTGCTTTTCCTGGTGTTTTCTTTTTTCCTGTAATTTCTGATTCCCAGGATAATCGTGATGATGATGATGTGTATTCCTTCTGCTCAGAGAAGTTTATTATTAATTTTGAAGTCTCATCTTCAATGGAGAGGTGAAGTCATTTTATTGTAGCAACAACATACAGATAGTATAAATTGTATACCGAGTGCTTTGATTAACAGCTTGGCATTTTCCTTCTTGAATTGAAGTATCTTGATGCTTTCCCACTATGTTACTAGCTAGAAAATTAACAGGCTTTGAGATTTTCCCCACTGACAGTCCAGTATTTGAAAGTTTAAAAGAGAAATGTTTGTTTGCAAGCTAGTAATTAGTTATGGGATCATCTTTGTTCTCTCAGGCTAATACTCCAGAGAAGAAAAGCACCAAGACAAAACCAGTGTGCAGTGTATGCTCAGATCTAAAGTCTGACTTCAGATGGCATTGCTGTTGTATGTTGATAATGAATCTGTTTCTAGCCTTTCTTGGTTTTCTCTCTTGTAATGCTTCCCTCACCAAAGTTATGTATTTTGGGTATCAAACAATTTTATTCCAAAATAAATGGTAGTTACACAGACATTATAGTCTCACTATGGGATTAAATACACAGGCAGTTCTGGGTGAAGTTTTATAAATCATAACAGTGTACTCCATCAACTTCCATTTTTATGCCCATAAGATGAGGCATTAAGAGCAGTTTTTACCTTGTAAAATGAAGAAGGAGAAACAATAAGAATTTATTACAGCCCATAAACAAAAGGAAAGAAAGGGAATAGAATTTAAGGAATAATGTGCTAACTCAAAACAATCCAGAGATTAATATTAAGTATATATGGTTTATATATAAACTAATTCAGTGTAATAAATAACATGGAAAGAACATTGTAAATCATAGGAGCTAGTTTAGTTTCCACACAGTTTGTTTTATGTAATATCAACCAGGCCTTATAGGAAACTGTAGAGCATAATTTTACATTGCACTCCTTTGAACTGTGTATGTATGGGCTTGTGTATGTAAAGATTGTGAAATAATAATGTACCAAATATTTCCCATGTTACCAAGTGTTACAGCAACCTTGCTGTTTGCCTGCTAGAGATCTTGCTAGAGCTGGATCTTTTGCCCTCTTTGAGCTTCTTAATAGGCATAGTCTGCAGTATTTGATTTTTCTTCTTGACTCTTAAGTTTCAATGTGTCAGAATTAATATTTTAGATGACTGAATGGAATTAGGATTCAGTACAAAAATTTGTTATTGACTTGTTGGAAATTAGGTCGGGTGTCTCCTGCAGTATGCTTTTGAAGCCTTTTTAATGTAAAACTGAAAATAAATTTTAAAAGTGTTTTCAATAAACACCTTATTAACACTTTTGCCAGTGATGCTTTTGTAAGCATGAAAAATCTATCACCCTCTTATATATAATTCTGAGCATCCTCTTATGTATAACTGTACATGGTAAAGAAATACAGTAATGCCAACTTATGTGGTCAGAATCTTAAGTCTAAGGAGGTCCAAATTTGGATGGATTTTCAACAAATGGTTTGCAAGGGTTGCCAGAGGTTCTTACCTATGACTTGTCAACAAAGCTGTGTTATAAAGCATCTTTCTGGAACCAAGCAAAACAGAATAAGGGAAGCTATTTAAAATGAAGTCCTATATATCTGCTTTTTGTAGCAATCCCACAAATACTGGTAGTGGTTCCCTAGATGACAGTCTCTTTCGTTTTTCAGAATAAATGATATAAAAATATTGGTTAGGATGATGTTGGAAGTATTTTGATGTTGATTGCCAAGTGAATCATAAAAGTCATCTTTAATACCTGGCCAAATTTCTGTTGGTATGAAACTTGGCCCAAATGCTGTTGCCAGACCTTCAGCCTTGTGTCAGCTTAGGAGTCTGGCAGAGATTTGCCAGATGGTCTTCCAGCCGTTCACCTGGAACACTGAAGGTAATAGAAAGTATATTTGGTCTTTTGAAATATAAATCCTATTCTCTGTATCTCAGTATGGATTCCCAGTATTGAATGCTGTCTTCATCTATAGAAGTTTTGAATACAAATGCTTTTTCAGAATCATGAACAGTTGAAAAATGGGAGAGAGATCTGTTTCATTTCGCTTTTAAAGCTAACTGAAAAGATTTACCAAAATAATTGATATGTTCAGGTCCAATTAGCATGTCTAAATCTTCTCTAAGCCATATTGTAAAAGCTTAAAGATCAGTGACCCACAAAAAATAATCACCCTAAAGTGGTTAATAAATGCCAATATCTGTTTTCCAGCTGGAGAAAATAATAAGCTACACTACATTATATTACTTACATATTTGCATCATATATGTTTCTGATGTAAAAATGGATAACGAGTATAAGGTCCGCTGTAAAATACAATGCCCATTAAATCTCATTTTTCCAAGTTCCTTACTAGGTGTGAGAGAAACAGTTATGTAACTGTGAAATGGAAAAATCTATATTAAACTGTGAGTTGTTCCCAGAAGAACTGCTCCAGTGTGGGTCTCTTCCACAGGGTACAGTCCTTCAGGAACAGGCTGCTCCTGTGTTTGTCCCCCATGGGGTCACAAGTCCTGCCAGCAAACCTGCTCCAGTGTGGGCTCCTGCCTTCACAGGGCCACAGATCCTGTCAGGAGCCTGCTCCAGTGTGGTCTTCCCAAAAGGTGACAGACTCCTTCAGGCATCCACCTGCTCTGCTGTGAGCTCCAGCGTGGGCTGCAGGTGGATCTCTGCTTCACCAAAGGGTCGAGCACAGGCTGCCGGGGCACAGCTGCCTCACCATGGTCTGCACCATGGGCTGCAGGGGAATCTCTGCTCCAGCACCTGGAGCACGTCCTCCTGCCACTCACTGACCTTGGTGTCTGCAGAGTTGTTGTTCCACATGTTTTCACTCCTCTCTTCTGGCTGCTGTTATTTCACAGCAGTGTTTTCCCCCTTTTAATTCTGTTATCCCAGAGGTGTCCCTGCTGTTACTGCTGTCCCTGTAACTCCCCCACTACCAAAACCTTGTCACACAAACCCAATACAAATAGTTATGTCAATGTAATCTGTAAATGTTTTAAAATGTATGATTTGTTCTGAAGATTATGTTGGGTTTTTTTCCCCCCTCAACCTGTCTCATGTGATTTAGGGTTGATAAGGCATTCCTCATCCCAGCCTGTAAAGAATCAGTGAAGCAGGGCGATTGGGCATCTCAAGTGCCATGGAGGCCTGGCAGGTCCTCTGCAGTGCCTGAAGTTTGCAGACTGTTCCCTCTGCAGCAAACAGGCAGAAATCAAGCACCACAAATATTGGGGGAAGCAGAAGTCATTTCCAGTGACACTGAAGGCTCTGTGACATGCAATAAGGTACTGCTGTGGAAAGCCAAAAGGTAAAGATCATCATCATTGTGTATTTATATTGCTTTTTTAAAACTTGAATTCCTAAAGAAGCAAAGCATATGTGATTATTCCTTTGGCCTCTCTGTATATCTTTCCTTCCTGCTATCCCTCAAAACATTTGAATCCTAAAACTAATTTCAAATAATATGGACAAGGTGGATCTGAGATTTTAAAAGTAATGAATTTTGAGAAGTTTTGTGAAAATTGGTATTTGGATAGCTAATATCTATGTCATTGAGGAAAAGACAAAACAGCTTATATGAGTCAGTAGAAGTGGAGCAAGTTCATGTGCTGAAACAGCTGTTCAGTCACCATGTGTGTGATACCAGCCAGCTATTTCACCTTTTGCCCAGACAGAAAGCTGAGATAAAAGCAGGAGCTGTGGCAGCAACCTCTGTGAAGGATGTAGTCTGTAACCTGTTAGGAGAAAAGGGTTCACTAATTCTGTTTTTCATGAAAAAAAATTATTTTGTATAATTCTTACTGTATTTCAAAGCAAAATATCTATATTCACAGTTGAAAATATTGATAGAAACAGACTAATAAATGTATTCCTTGCTTTTTAATTAATTTTAAATAATGTATTGATACATGTATTTTAGTTTTTAAAAAACTTTTTAAAAATACAGTGCTTACAATGAGATTGTGTCTGTTTCAGCTAAGCACTTTTAATAAAATAGAAAGCTTACTTTTGTTGTGTACAAGTCACATGGTATCTTCCTTAAGTAAGTCACATATGCTTTCTTAAAAAGACAGTTTTGATCTGGAAAAATGAGATCTTTCTTTTTCTAATCACTGCAAACAATGAAACTTACTTCAAACCTGACTCTGATTCTCTCTCTGTGTTGTGTAAGGATTATTTTAACAGAAACTTTTAAAATTGATGTGTACATGATTTAGTTCTTTCACTCGCAGTGCTATAAACCACGTTATGCCATATTCTAGATCTTTGGTAGATGTACAGTACAGATTTAGGGCCAGTTTGCAGAATGTATTTGTCTAGAATAATGTTAAAATATGGAAAGTTAGTGCAATTTGTTGATAAATTTTCTTACTAGTAAGAAATGGAAGAAAAAAATCAAGATGTTCTGATGTTGTTATTCAAGTGATTAAATAATTTACACTGCAGAGATCCATTTCCAAAGTTAAGCCCTCAAACAAACCCATTGTTTTGCAACACTGGGAGAGTACGTACAGCTCCTGGCTTTGTTCTATTTTGATGAAATGTGTCATTGATAAAAGAGAGTTCAAGCTTCCCTAAACCAATTAAAATGTTCTTGCCTCAGGTGGTAAATAAAAACACATGATAGAACTAAAGCAGACTGGGAGAGTGGTAATCAGTACAGTAGTTCAGTATTGAACAATATTGAACACTGTAACAATAACACATAATAAATCATTTTGAAAGGTACATTGGATATATTTTTTTCAAGGACAAATGAAGTATACTCACAAGGATCAAAAGGACACCTTAGTTATTTTTTTGCTTTATTTTAGAAATTATTGACAGTTTCTTTTAAAAGTAGCTTTAGCTTGCTTGACTGCAAAATGTTTATGAGAATACTTTTGGATATTGGTCAGTTAGATGTAAATTTGTTTTATTGAAAGCCTTTTTCTTAATAAGATTATGTGGCTGTAATGTTTCCTTTTTAAGAGCACTGTCCTGATTTTTATACATTAAATATCTGGATCTCATACATGTGAAATGTATTCAACCCAGTTATGTGATTCAAGCCAATGTGTTGTCACTGTACCATCTTTACCTTTATAGAACTGATTCACTAAAAGAAATGCTTATCTATTAGGAGAAAAGTTTTTTTGTGAGTTCATAAGAATGTCACTGTGGAAGTAAAAGAGTGTTATACAGTGTTTCTGTTTAGAAAGAAGATAGAATGGGATAAAACCCCTCTTTCCTATTGGAAAATTTCCCTTTGGCCTAAAGGAATTTGGCTGTTCTTTACTATCAAAAGATAACTTTAAAATGCCAGGCTATCCAGATCAAAATACAACTGGGATGCCAAGGGTGAATTCTACAGGATGCCAGGTTAACAAGTTGACATGGAGTTGCTTTACTATGTCAGGATAGCTGGAGATCCTTAGGGAAGTGCCTTTGGTTTGGGTTAAGCTCTCAGTATGCAGCTTCCTCATCAAAAGGCAACGCAGATTCTGGAAATGGAAGTACAAGTGAGTTAGATTAGCTTTCACTACTGCACATCAAAACTTAAGACCAAATTTTCTCTCCTTCTCAAAGGACAGTCAAGGTCTAAGCCAGTGAATAACCTGGAAGAGGGGAGCTTGAGGACGTTCTTGGTGTAGCACTTTAGTCTGTGGGATACCTGCTGCTAGTATGCATTAGTTGACCTCTCAAGATAAATATTTGCCTTCACAGAAAGAAAAGAGCAGCAACAAATGTATAATATGTATCATCTGTGGCTTTAAAATGTGCAAGATAATACCTTTTTTTTTTTCCTTTTATTTTTTCAGTGTCACTGCCCGGAAATCTAAAAAAGGACAAAAGTTTTGATATTCTGTGCATTTTGTTAATAACTGTAGGAAACAAGCCTTGTCCCAGAGAGTTTACCACAAAATTGCTACGTTGTGCAAAATAAGGCAAAGTACAGTAAATGTGATAGATGCAAAAAACAGTAAATTGAGAAAAGTTTTGCTTGAAACTAAAAGACTTACATTTATTAAATCGTATCTGTATTTTAACATAAGCTATGGTGTCTTCTGTGTTTTTTTTTTCTTTTTGCATCTCTGTTTTATCTATAGACAATATAGAAGGCAATCAGGTGGTGAAAGAGAATACCCAAATGTTAAAAATTAGAAGTCTTGTTTCATCATTGTTATTCTCCAGTGCTCTGGTCTCATTCTAAAGGAACTTCATGTCATCAAAGCCATTACTTGCCTTTCTGTGTCTATTTCAAACCCTAAAGATCACCAAGGGATTTCTTGTATTGGTACCATATTTTTTCAGACTTTAAAAAGCTTTGTTCTTGATCATCCTGGAAAACTCTTGTTCATATCCTTCAGATATTTATGGCCATTCTTTGTAACTTCATGCAAGGTTTGATTGCTTAGACTGCAACTGGTGGCCACCAAGCACATGCACAGTGTATTCTTGTGGGTCCTCTCCAATGAAATATAAGGAAAAGATGGTTCTGTGTTCAGAGCAGTTACACAAATGTGCAATCCTGAAAAGATATAAAGCTTACACAAGATTTATTTTACTGTGACATATTTAATGTATGTTTCTTTCAGTGGCACTCTCAGCTGCTTTTTCTCCACTGTTCACTTCAAACCATTTGCTTTGTCATGTGCCTTCCCCACTCCTATGCCAGTGGGTCCAGTAGTGGGTTCCTGCTGGTAAGCCAGATCAGGAAACTAATAAAGGCTGCAGTTTTAAATTTTTTTAGGTTATTTTTAGGAGATCGCCTCTCTCTATAGCACCAGCAGGTAATTTGCTATTTCAAATGCAGTTCAGGTCTTCCATGAACCATTTTGCACAAAGTGGTTTCATTCAGCTCATTCCAGCTCTATTTTGTTTACTAAAACCAGGAAAGATAAACAACAGAAATCTTAAAGAGCCACAACCAGAGTGCCAAATACAGGTACATATTAAAAATATTTAATCATTGTGATTTCTTTCTGTGCTTTGCAGTATAGCTATTCTTCTTTAAGGGTGATGATCTTAATTGCGCTGTGTTTTCCATTTTTCTTTGTTCCTAGTAATGCTCTCAGAAGACTGAAGAAATATTGCTGCTCTTACCATAATATATACAATTGAGAAAACACCAAAAAGGCATGTTTTTAAGCACTTCAGAGCATTGATGCAACTACTTCAGCCATCCCACACGCTCACTGATTTTACATCAAGAGGTAGGAAACAGAAAGTCAATTGCAAATTGGTATTAAATACACACCCTGGTGAGTGCACTCTGAGCAGATATTAAACACCTAACCAGAACTCACTCTCCAGATCTCATTGTTTCTCAGAGAACCATCCTATGTAGCTATGCTTTAGATTCCTTTTCTTTGATCATGCTCTGCAATTGCTTCATTATTTTATTGTACATAGAATCATAGAATAGTTTGGGTTGGAAGTGATTGTTAAGAGGCATCTAGTCCACCTCCCCTTCAGTGTGAAGGGACATCTCCAGCTAAATCATTTTGCTCAGAGCTCTGTCCAGCCTGACCTTGGATGTTTCCAGGGATAGGGCATTTATCACTTCTCTGGTCATCATTTCCCATGTTTCTTGACCTTCATTGTGAAAAGTTTATTCTTTGTATGTAGTCTGCATCTACCCCCTTCTAGTTTAAAACCATTACCTCATGTTCAATTACAAGGGCCTTACTAAAATGTTTTTCTCCGTCTTTTTTATAAGCCCTCCTTTAGATACAGGAAGACTGCTCTAAGGTCTCCCTAGAGTCTTCTCCAGGATGGATAATCCCAACTTTCTTAGTCTGTCTTCATAGCTGACCTGCTCCAGTCCTCTGATCATTTCTGTGGCCCTACTCTGGACCTGCTTCAGCATATCCATGTCCTTCCTGTGCTGGGCACCCCAGAGCTGGATGCAACTCTCTGGGTGGGGTCTCACCAGATTGCAGTAGAGAGACTGAAATTACCTTCTTTAACCTTCTGGCTGTGGTGCTGGTGATGCAACCCAAGATATAATTGGCTTTCTGGACTGCAAGGGTACATTGCCAGGTTATGTCCCACTTCTCATCCACTAGCACCCCCAAATCTTTCTTGTCAAGTCTGCTCTCAATTCTTTCATCTTCCAGCCTCTACTGAGATTGGAGGTCGTCCCAACCCACGTGCAGCACCTTGTACTTCATCGTGGTGAACTTCATGAGGTTCACACAGACCCACTTCCTAAGCTTGTCTAGGTCCCTCTGGATGGCGTCCTGTCCTTCAGGTGTGTCAGCTGCACCACACAGCTTGATTTCACCTGGAAATTTGTTGAGGGTGCACTTGATCTCACTGTCTATGTCATTGACAAAGATATTAAACACTACTTCTTCACTTGATTCATATGTTTTACAAAGCAGGGTGCCTTTCTGTTTTGCAGAACTTGGTATGCCCAAGTTCTGAAATAAGAACAGGGTAGCTCATTACTACTTTCTTGTTTCCAGTCCCTTTCAGTATTTGTCAAATCTGTAAAAGTTTTAGAGCTGCTGAGTCCCTTTGTGGATTTGACTTCTGAAGAAGTATATTTCCAACTTGACATATCTAAAACTTTCTTATGCTTAATGAGGAATGGAAAATGACCATGAAGTTTCACATACTTCTGGAATCCCTTTGCAATCATCTTTACAGATATCTATATTTAAGAGCAGTCCAGATGTCTCTTTTCATGTTCCTCACTACATTATATGATTTTTATGCTACAGATGTCTTCACTCCCCCTTTTGCTCTCCATTCTGCTGCTGCTTTTGGTTTTGCTCTGACCAGACCCACTTACCTCCTTCTGCCTTGACTGCTTATTTGACATGTAATGAAGATGATGTGTAAAAGTAAACTCTTGCAGGGTTTTTTGAGGGCTATAATCCCAGTGGTGTTCGGTGCATATTGTTGATTTATTGATTCTTTCTCTTCATGTCTTTGAATTGCACAAAATGGTGTTCTGCAAAAATCCCTCCACCTGCATAATTGATGTGCCTTGGTTTGGCTGTCATACATACATGCTCCTACGTTGATTCAATTATTGCTTCCCATTATGTTGTTCCATGGAGGAGTTCAATGGCATATTACAACTCACTTTTTCTGCCTACTAAGGAAGCACTCAAGTGACCAAAGAGCAGCCCTTCCTAGAATGGAAATGATCTAAGTACATAGCACACAGGGAGGTTCATGGTTGGTGTGATGGGTTTGAATGTTTAAGAGTAAGCTAATTTTAACTGAAATATCTGATACAAAAATTGATAGAGAGCTACAGTTGGACAAAAGAGGAAATAATGGACAAATTATGCAAAATAAATAGAATAATGTAGCTTTTGTTTTTAAGTGAAAGGTAAGGAGAATAAACGAAAGGAAGAGTCTATGCCCTTAGGAGATAATAGTGGATATTAGTCCAGGCCTACTAAATGGAGGGACTGAGACACTTGGGGTTAAGTGACCTGAAAAGCTCTCACAAATGTTTGTAAGTAGAGCATCATGTTCCTTGTATCTTCCTTTAGCTGAGAGTAAAATAGGTGAAAAATTAAGTTTGTACAATTGCTCAGCTAATAAATTAATTACTATGTCGCGCTGGTTCCAGACTTTGTAATGCAAACAATATTTTTTGCATTTGAAGCCACTTGCCTCTGCCATCACCTCTTATAATTTTTGCCATTGCTGTTTAGTTATGAATTGTGTTTTCCAGCAATTTGCCAGGAAAGTGTCCTTAAAAGCCTGAACTTGCTGCATTGCAAAATGCAAGGGACTGTATCTTCTAAAGCTATGTTAGTGTGATACCAAAATAAGTATGTCATCTGGGAAAACATAGCTCCTCAAATGTTATTTTATGGTGGAGTCTTTGGTCCTCAAGTCATACTTAGTTGAGAGAAATAACCTGAATAGACTGCTTGGATAGAACCTTGAAGTCCCTGGATTTTATTACAGAGCTTTTATTCTGAGATTTTTCTATCTCCCTTTTTTTTATATAGGCCAGTGTTATTTCTGAGGTGGAGGGGAATGAGGAGAAAAATATTAAGTATTATCAGGATTTTTTTCTTCACCCACTTTTAATTTCATGTTCCACAAACCCAAGAAACAATAGGAGTATCCCTCTGGCTTTAGTCAGTGATTTTGGGTCTAAAACAACAGACACCGACATAAGCACAGCTCTTTTATTCCTCTATAGGAAACTATGATAATGAACTTAGTTCTGGACTCAGGTATTGCATACAAGCTCAAGATGTGCAATAGTTTGAACAAAAACAGTGACAGCAAAAAACAACTAGAAGAAATGGGAAAAACATGTCTATGCCTTTGCCTAAATTAACAGAAATTGACTCCTTTTTTTTTTTTTTTTTTACCAGGGATGTCAGAAGTATTGATTATCATGAGATTTTAAGAACAAAGAAAATGGATGTGATCATTCGGTATGTTTGGTAACAACAGTAACACAGAACTATGCTGTTTTCAATTAACAGTGGAGCCATACTGAAATATATTTTATTAATACACAGGTAAAAGGACTTTACTGCTAATCAGAATGAATTGCTGCATTCAACAAAGAGCTGCTACAGGTCTTTAAATTACTTTTGCCTTGCTGCATGGATATAGCTGAACATAGTTTAATACATTTTTTACATGATGTAATTTTGTCTAGCTCATACAATGTCAGGGAAATAATAATGATATTCTAATATTAATGCAAGCACAAGATATACATATTGATGAATAATGGTCATATGTTTTTGGATCTCCTTGCCAAGTCATATTAAAATGACAAATAATTGCCATTGCTTCAGAGAAATGGTACAGGCTCTGTAGTCAAAAAGCACATTAGGGACCCACAGCGTCCATTTGTTATCCTTTGTCAGGAAAACATGGTTCTTTAATGAAAGTGAATGAAAGGACACTGATTGAGGACAGTGACACTAAACCTCTTTCTCAATAGGAGCCATGACATGAGTATTAATAAGCAGATTGAAAGGTTAAGACTCAGCTTTGAAACTCTGAAAGCACAGTAGAATCTGAAATAACTCACCCCTTATAATATGGGGAAAATCACAGTGTAAAATGCATTGTATAAGCCTTCTGGCCACAGGAGGATAGAGCGAGTGGAAATTGGTTCCCAGACAATTCAGGCAAATGCCATTTAAAATCTTAACCCAAATATATTTTTGTTAAAGTTTTGCTTTTAATTCTGTCTTGATAAATGATTCTTTTCCTTTTCATTATCCCCTCCCTCTCAGCTGCCAGTACTATAAAAATGCTAACAAAATCAACCCAGGCGTTTCCTGAGCATTGGTGAGAGCAGCTGAGAAAGCAAGGGCAGAGACAGCCCGAGTTAAGTGTGAAGCAGTCACCTAGAGCAATGCATTTAGTAAGAATTCAACATGTACGTTACTTGGGAGAATGAAGAAATAGTCGTATAAAAAGAAGATTTTTGAATGCATAATACATTATGGTGATCACTTATTAATTACTGAGAACCCAGAGGAGCCAGTCAGGGTCATGGAAGTCTGAAACAGGCAGTCCCTGATCTTGCTGAGCTCTGTCTGTGTGTGTGGTCACACTGGAGTTGGTGGTGCATACAAGGGAGCAATACAGATGTGTGTGTCTCTGCTGGATAAGGGCTGGAGCTGCTGTATCTGTATTGATAAGGCTTTTCCTCTGAAACTCTGTGTGATCTACACAAACTCTGTATGATCCCAATCTCTGACCACCTTTGTAGGTTTATGTTCTTTTTATAGTTCCACATTTCTATGGACAGGAAATATCTTCTGTATATAACCCAGGAATTAAATGGGTTTAGTGTTAAAGGAAAAATGCCCCATAATACTAAAATCCAAGGTTTCCCCTGCCAGTAATGAAGCTGGGCAAAATGTGCCAAGGGTAGAAGTATTTGAATGCAAAGACTGGTTCTGCTCATCACAGTGATAAAGTGAGCTGTGATATTTACAATTAGATTTCAGAATAGTCAAACAAAGTTAGATGACTTTATCTGAATGTCTCACTTCCTAAAGATCTGAAAAAATGGCAAACCATTGCACACATTGAAGAAATGCATTCAAATTCAGATTTAAATGTATTTAAGAGTTTGCAGTAAAACCGGATGAGTATTTTTAGGCAAAGCTGATAATGTTTTCAGCCAAATCTACACCAGAAAATTAAGAAGGCCTGGGACTATTTTCTAATGAAGAAGCCAACAGCATGGCATAACCCATGTCCATGTTATTAATTTCCTTTCATCTTCAGAGGTTGCCTCCATGAATGCTGCTGATTGAGACTCTTTGCCAGCTTGTGGTTAAGTCCTAAGTGGTGCTTGGGAGTTGGCTGAGACAGCCAGTTGAAACAGGGGAAAATTATACCATGGACTTTTCTAATAATTGCATGATGGAAGAGTTTTATTGTTCACTGGTACTGTTTTGTTTAATGGTGCCTCTGTAGGGAACAGTCTTATTTCTTCAGTAAACAATCACTGAATCAATACAAATTGATGTTTGATATTCAATGTAGGGGAACAGCAGAGATTTTAAGGATGAAATGGCTACAGAAAATAGTCAAAAGGAGATTGTAATATTTTTTATTAATTATAAAGTAAACTTGAAAGTAACGTGCATTGGTCTGGCCAATGGAGAGCAGTAGGAACATTTTCTGTCAAGAGAGGGGTCACAATCTTTTGGAAATAATGGAGGAAAAAAGGAGTACACACGAGTGTGCTGGTGAAATGATGAAAATTCTCAGCTTGTTTCATGCTCTTCTCCTGCTCTGCATGTATCTTTGACCTCACCATTAACTTCTTCCCGTGTGTAGCCATCCAAGCCTGTTTAAGCAAACCCAGTACCTCTCATATGTTACCCACACCCAAACAGTGTCCCTGGTCTGACCTTTCTTTGGCATACTCAGTTTCCATTTTATTTCTGGCACCTTAACTGGAAAGCCACAAGAGAATTTCAGTATGAAATCTTAGGGCCGCAGGAGTATCATGCAGACACACCACAGGGGACCCAGGTCTTGTGCTGTGCAATTTAGACACAGATGGTGCTCACTAGAAAAGGACTGCATGTCCCAGGCAAGGTGGGCTGGAGGCGTTTGGCATCATTCGTGGCTGTGACCTCTGCTGTTGCCTGTAAGAAGGTGCTTTAAGCAATGTGGACACAGTCTTAGTTGGTCAAAGGATAACTGAAGCTGGTTGGATGCAGCACTGTGAAAAGTAAACAGTCTTAGGATATATCAGGTGAAATGTTTCTAAGAGAGAAGGGAACACGAATGCCGTTTTATAAGGCCTTAGTGAGATCTCATCAGGAGTACTGATCAAATTCTGCTCACTCATATGCAATAAAGCTGAGATCAAGTTGAAACAATCACAAAGAAAATTTCCAGGATGATCAAGGAGCTAGACATCACAGCAGGGTTTTATTAGTCTTGCAAAAAGTAAGCTGGAAGAGGATGTGATTGCTTTAATCACATCAGAAAGGGGGACAAAAGGAATTAGTAATTGCTTAAAATCAAGGGCATTGTTGACTCAAATGAACACAGATGAGTAAACATGAATAAATAAATTGAGGCTAAAATGTAAAGAAATGTTGCAACCTTTAAGAGAGAGAGCTTGTGAAAATATCATGTGTGTGTGTTGTGGTTCTACCCCAGCCAGTAGCCAAGCCCCCTGCAGCCATTGGCTTTCTTGCCCACCAGTGAGGCTGGGGAGAGAATCAGAAGAGTAAAAGCAAGAAAACTCATGGGTTGACAGTTTAACAGGGAAAGCAAAAACTGTCCATGCAAGCTAAACAAAACAAGGATTTAATTTGCTGCTTCCCATGGGCAGGCAGGTGTTCAGCCATCCCCAGGAGAGCAGGGCCCCATCATGCTTAACATTGACATGGGAAGACAAACACCGTCACTCCAAACATCCTCCCATTCCTCTTTTTCCCCTGCATTCTGTGTTCTGAGCATGATGTCACATAGTCTGGAATATTCCTTTGGTCACTTTGGGTCACCTGTCCTGGCTGTGTCTCCTCCCAGCCTCCCATGCAGTCCCAGCTCCATTGCCTTTGTGGCAATGGGAAAAGCAGAAAAGGCCTGGGCTCTGTGTAAGCTCAGCAACAACAAAAACATCTCTCTGTTATCAACCCCATGTTCAGCACAAATCCAAAACACAGCCCCATATCAGCCACTGTGAAGAAAATTAATTCTACCTCAGCCAAAACCAGCACACTGGGCTGTGAACGCAAGACACCTAGATTTTCAGATGGAGCCTGATGAATGTAATTATGTGACTGATGGTCCAGAGATCACTGCATGACTATTTATTTCAGATATCCCAAATACTGTAGAAATATTGTTCATAGAAAGAATTCCAGTATTATTGTTTCTTAGTTGCTCTTTTAACATGTAAGAATTGGAATAATTTTCATTTTTGAAATTATTATATTTACGTTGAATAAAATACCTATGTGATTTCCATGTCTATCTGTATCAAGTAGATGATAACCTAGGGATACCTGTACATTAACTGAGAAATTGGATGCATACACTCAGAAATGTTTCACTAACGTATGTATGTATTGTACAATTTCATAGAAATACTGTGTCACGTGATTTGAAATTTGCAAATTGTACCAATTTTTTTGCCCAAATTTGAACTTTGGAAATTTAGCCCTTGCTATGTGGGTTGTTTGAATGGATGATCTGCTCCTTGAAGTTTTTTAAGGTTATTCTTTTGTTTTGCTTCATTTCTGATCTGCAGTGAGGCTTGCTCTGGCAATGACAGGAGGGACAAATTGTTCATAGATCTTGTATGCCATTCCTGATACAGTATATTTTCGGTACTGTAGTTCTCATGTGTGGTGTTAGAAGTAGTTGAATGAAGAGACAGAACATCAATATCTTGGTAAATAATAGACTTATTTTTCTTGCTGATAGTCTGATCTTTCTGGAGCTCCCTCCCAGAATCCCAGGCCCTAATCAGACTGGTCTCCACAATCCAGTAATGGACTTGTGTTGTGACTAGCTATATTTTTACATGGAGAGAGGAAATTTTCAGGAAATTTAAGAAATAAAAGTGGAGGATCTGATGCTAGTTATTTTGCATTGAAATTCATGGCAAAACACTTCCCATATTTTCTTATACTATAATAGTGTATACTTTTGCAATTTTCCTTTAAAAACAAGAATTATGAAACAGAAGTTATCTTTACAGCTGCGAGATAAACTCATTCAATGGTGAATTCAATTCAGTTTTCAAATAGACAATAGTGGATGCCACAGGCATTCATAATACTGGTTTTATATCAGTTTTATATGTAAAGAAATAATACACATGCAAAATGTCTATTTAAATGTGTTCTGAAATCCAGTGTTGTAGGAAAAAGTGTCAAAAAATACTGTCATTGAAAAGAATTAGATAGAAATGCATCCATGATTCCCTTTTCATACTGGAGGTACAAAGAACATTGTTTTCCCTAGTTAGGCAGGTAGTGTTTAACACCACCAATAGTTCCCCTTTGTCCTTATGGCCCTCCATATAGTCAGTGCCTGCTATTATATTTATCCCAAATAGCAGCCTCACTTGTCATAGTTCTATTCAGACATTTATTATTCACAGCTTATCAGAGTGGGAGTTAGAGACAGATTGCTGTCTTTACATTTTTCCTGGAGGTTAAGTAAAAATTACTTCCTAGCGTAACACCGAGTCCCACTACAGGAGGTGCCATCACCTTGTGGGGCGTGGGCCCTGTAACCAGACAGCCCTTGGTGCTTCATTGCAGCTTGGGAACTTCTCTGTCAGCTGGAGAGGTAGGTAACAGCATATTCATACCCATACACTATTGTTTTGGGTGCCATGCCCTGTGGTGACTGTACAATTTTGTTGCCCCAGAAATGCAGAGACAAATGAAGCTATGAGCAGAGGCTGTCCTTGACTAAGCACTGCTAGCTTCCATTGAATTTTGTGGATGGGCAGTGCTTTGGCCCTAGAGAACCATCTTTATGAACTTTTTAACAAATTACTAACATGTCTTCAGCAGAACTGTGTTACTCCTGCAGCAGAGAGCTAATGAACCTTTCTGTGTGTGATTAGAGTTGGAAAGATTCTGTTTGTAAATAAACAAATAATCGGTATTTCCAAAAACTATTTTCCCAATGTTATTTTACTATCTTAATTTTTGCACTAACTGGACAGTCTGGTTCAAAATTCATACAAAGGTATTTTTAAGGAAAAAAAATTACAAATACTCAAAATCAAGGCTCAATAAGTTTAAATACAAAATGTTAGTATTTTTCTTATCAGATTAATTGCATAGATTCTTTAAAACACCATTTTGTTACAGTTCTGTTTACTGGAGAAACGTAGTTTAACAGCTCCTAAGTGCTGCTCAGCTTCTCAGAGATATTGATGTGTCCAAATGGGCTTTGAAATGTTGGGAATATGTGCCTTTTTTTAAACATAGAAAGAGCTGAACAGACAATTTTGCCTATGTTTACCTCCATCTGCTTTAATCTTGCTTCTCTGAAATGAGACTGCTTATATGGGTAAAGTAAAGCCTATACCTAAATTATATTCTTGCCTGAATCAGGATCAGAATCTAGAAGTTTTACATGAAGTCAAATGCTTTCAGTCTCCAGTCTTGTTGCTATCTGTGTTTTTACCTTTGATTTTGGAAAGAGTAGAATCAAATGCAAATATTTGACACTGCTTTGAAATAATTTTCAAGGCAGTGTAGAAATGTAGAAAGTGTAGACAAATTTTACCAAAAAAGCATTAATTCAATTCCATAACTGGAACACAGTGGGGTTTTGTATGGATTTTCAGTGGATGGAGAAATCAACAACTATCTTGATTTGGCAATGAAAAGAGAATCCCTTGAACCTGTCTATAGAACTTGCTCCCTTGCACAGTCTTTGCTCCAGGTTGGAGGATGCTCTGAATGGGAAGATAATGAAGGTGCTGGCTAGGGTAGATGGTGATGAATAATTAAAGAAGCTTGTAAATTACGTTGCCATCAATTGCTGGAGGATATGATCCTGCTGCAGACGAACAGGCTCTCATATGTCTGAGGCATTTTTCAGAAGATATTAAGAATGAATATTGGATGCATAATTCGGTTTTCTTGAAGGTCTATTAGTACGTTAGAAGTAGAACATTCAATAATTTCTATTATCCCACATTACCTATGCTTTGATTGAGTAGTTGTATCGCTGCTTGTATTTCTGCATCTCTAGTCGATATTTTTCTAGAGTAAATGTATTTTAGAAAATGGAAGATTATAGTTCTCTACATGCAGCATGCTTTTTTTCCTTTTTTCTCTATATTTTATTCTCTTTGCATATTTTCTTTCCCCCTTTAATTTAATGGGAACCATACACAGGAGGCAGGCAGATAAATGTACTGAAACCTTGTTAGCATTTAATCTCTTTTTGGATAAATGCAAATATTGCTGTCAATGGTATTGGAGCCCTGTCCAACAGTCATCTGAGGAACTTACTCATCCATTTTTCAGAATGTGTCCAGTATTATCAGTTGCTGAAGATTGTGATCCCAAATATTCATTCCTGATGAAAACAATAGAATTAGGCCACAGGGCTTCAGAAAATTGCTTTCATATTCAAGCAGTGTTACACATATACAGACACCTTGTTGATGATTTTCCTGCCCTGAAGAAAATATATTGCTCCTGCCACAAACCTGTCTTTTGGCACTTTGTCACTTACAAGTGATGATAAAATTGCAACAAAGAGACTTCTTTTTAATCTCGTAGGTCATCGTTTTTTCTCTGGACAGTCCTCCCTTTGTCCTCTCATTTAGTTTAGGTAAGGTGGAAAAATCCTTTTAGTTGCCTTTAAACTTATCTTAAAAATACAAAATCCAAAAAGTCAGCCTCAATGTACCCTCAAATTTTTAACATGGTAACTTCTTTCTTCACATTTCTCATTTAGATCAAAAGTTCTGTGTGCATCCTAAATATATATTTCTTGGACAGCTGAATTGCAGGCAGGTTTTTTGAGTTATAGATTCACATCAAACTATAAACCTTTAGAGAGACATTTAATCCCTTTAATTTTGTGAAACCCCCAGAATCATGTGATAATTATATTACTGAAATTATATTATATCCATTTGTTACTGCTAAACACTTAAACTTTTTTTTTTTTTTTAAATTCAGTAATCTGGTCCAGAAATGTAAAGTTGCAGAAATGTGGTGATGGGTAGAAAGAGAAAAACTGTGACTAAACCTATGCGTACATCGAGTATTTTGAAGATAGACTTTCACACCATTACCAGAAACAATTAGTCTGGCTACATTTTTCCTGCATTTTGTGTGCTTTCTGGAAGATTTCTTTCTTATCTTTGTCAGCTTCTTCTTGAACTTCATACCACAATGAGACCCCAAACCAGTCTGTGACATAAAAGGGCTACTGCCATGGGATTTTGATGCTCCATATGCAGTATCTTGTCTCCTGTCTACGTTCTCTTCCAGTTTGAATCTACTCCATCTGGAGATATAGAAAGAGTAAAAAGAAGCTTAAAAATCTCCTGAGAAAAGCAGCAGAAGAAGGTACCCCTGGGGTGTGCCAAGCAGAGGCTATGGAGGTATCACACCTTTCCTAGGATGAAGGAGGAGTCAGGTCCTGCACTCCCCATTGCACACAACAGCTTGAAGGAAACACAGAAATGCAAAGTTTTCTCATGTAGGTACAACCTCCACAAGCCTAGGACTTTCACAGTTCCTCCTATGAGAAAGCCAAGCATTAATAAATACAGAAATGGACACTTAAATGCCTAAATAACCATTAAAAGCCAAACCCTCTATGGGTGTCCAGGGGAAACAAGACTCATCACTCCAGATGAAGGGATTCCTGTGTTCAAACCAATGACTACTGCTGATAATTAACAGATTACTCATTTACATGAATTTAAGACCCACAAAGAGAAATGTCTTGGGCCTCTGGCCTAGGTCACTTTCCCTCATCTCCTAAAATCACTGCATATTCACCAATATAAACTGGAAAAAGCAGAAATAGCCACAATGAGCATTCTTGCTTCTTTGTGGAATTCTTCACAATGTGGGCTTAACTTGAAAATAATGAACCACCATTTTCTAGTTAAATTATACTGCTCAACAACCTGCACAATAAATAAAGATACAAGCCTAATAGCCAAGGTCAGAAAGTTTTTTTCTGCTGGGTCAAGTGCCATTTTGGATGTACTAATTATTCTTTTTAATTCTTATATTTGCTTTCTTAATTTTATTTTTTAGTAGATGTTTGAACTTCAGGTACAAAATGCAATTCCTCCAAAAAAGTGTAAGTGTTTTTCAAAGTATTTTTTCAGTATGATGTTGTATTGCAAATAATTATGTATGTGATAGGAGATAACTCTTAAGATTTCTCTCAAACTCTTCTATTACATGTCGTCTCTGCCTGATCTTATCCTGATAACATAAGGTTTTGCATGGTTATCATGAAAATATATGTGTTTCCATGTCAAAAATGAATTACATTAAATACAGCAAGGAAGGCAATTTCCTCAATGGCAGAATTTAATATAGAAGCAGAAAAATATGGAAAAAACCAAACCAAAACAAAATGAAAAGCATGAGCAGTTTTAAGTCTCTGATGGAATTTTCTCAAAATTTTAGCAGGCTTTTGAAGTATTAGTGCATTTCACAGCAATCACTGGTAGTTTCTGAAGTGATATTTTAAGTCTGTGTTTATAAGCTGAGTAATTTTGTAATAATGAGGGATTTTGTAATAAAATGAGCCAGACTCTTGCTGTGCTTATACAGGGCTGCCCATTTGCCCCTGGCACACTCAGCAGCATGGCTTCATGCCTGGGCTCTGGTCTTCAGCCCTGGCTGCCCTGTCTCACACAGACCTGCTGTGCCAAAAAGGGACAATGCACAGCAGCTATCCTGAATCAATTGCTGCCTTACAATTGAACATTGAATTAACCTGTAGCTCAGTTAAAAAATTCCTGGATGAGACTCAGCCAAATACAGGAGAGGCTGTGCTGAACCAGCATAGGGTGGCTGGAGCTGAGGCTTCATCTTACCCTGCACCAGGTACCAGACACATCTGTCTCCTGGTGATATAGCTGGGATAAATGTGAGCATACCATGTGAGTGATAAAGGGTGTAGCAGAGACAGGAATGTTAATGTAATTATGCAAAAAATTTCCCCAGGTTTGTCAAACACTTTTTAAAATTGACATGTAGTTCAGGATTTAGCAATCATTTTGCCAGCTCTGTAATTTTGCCTGTATATAGTTGTTAATCTATTCTTTGTTTTCTTCAGTTTTTTTTATTTCTGCGGCAATCCTGTAGTATTTAATAATCTCTCTCTATTTTTTTGAGGTGGAGGGGTTTGTGGTTTGTTTTTTGGAGTTTTTTTGGTGGATTTTTTTTTGTTGGTTTTTGTTGTTGTGAGGTTTTTTTGGTTGGTTTTTTTTTTTGGTTTTTTTTTTTTTGGTTGTTTTGTTTTGTTTAGTGAAGCAGAGCTTCTCTATTACAATCCTGAATCTCCACGCTCAGATCCTTGTGGTAACCCAGGCAACCCTGCTGGCAGCTACAGCTCCAGCACCTCTGACTGGGCAAAGTGGAGTCCTTTCCCCAGCCCTACAGGCTAAGCTGGAGTGTCACCACTGCTGACATGCCACCCTCTCTTTTGGTGTTGAGGGCAATAAGGTGACATGATTTAGTTCTTCATTGAGAACGGTGGCAGGGCCAAGCCTAAATATGCTTTTCAGATTATGTAATTATTACTCACAGTGGAAACTATAGGGCAAGATCTTCTAAATTCTTTTTTAATCGTTTAATTGTGCAAACAGTTCTGTGTTTGCTATAGACAAAAGTTTTTTAAAAAGGAAGGAATTTTCTATCCAATTCTATAGAGTCCACAAGCACTCACTCTGTTAGCATAATCCATAGCCTATTAACATAATCTATATTACATTCTCCGGTATCATCTATTAAATTATACATCCATAGGGCACATGAAATTAGTATGTATCCAAATCATCCAAATCTTAACTGTTTTTCTTCAGATATTTCCCAAGAATCCTTCTTCCCATTTCCTACATGTATACTTGAAAAACTTTAGGAAGGAAATTTTGAACTGATAGGCTTAAAATATGGGCTGTTCATCTCTTGAGAGACGTTGACAGTTGCTGTGGCTTCCCTTCAGAGGGAGCAGGCTACATGGTTAAAAGTTGTTCAAAGTGAATATTGTAAATTTTTAAATCATAAATTCTCTCTGCAGTCCTCTGATTCAGGCAATCCTTCTAAGTGTTCCGTATCTTCTCTCCAGTAGCTTTCTGTTTTACAGGTTGCTTCAGTTTTGTTGCTTTTCAGGGTCCTAACTTTAGTGTGTTCATGTTTTTGAGAGGCAATACAATAGTCTTTTTTATTTAGATCTGGCATTTATTGGAAAAATTTCTTCTAGATGTTTCCAAAACTAACTGAGCATTCGTAAGAATAAATGTAGCTTATAGAATATCTTAAACTTTTGAAACAGATCACTTTATGTATGTTAGTGTCTTGGCTTACTCCTCATTAAAATGCCAAGACATGAAAGTTTGCTTTAAGTTTTAGTCTTCAAAATTCACAATATGAAATGCATTGATTTATTGATATTAGTTTAACCAAGCCAGGTATTGAGGCTTTCTGCAACAATTCAATTGAAATTGATTTATGACAAAAGATTAATGAGTAATTTCTTCTTGATCCATTGTTGTGTGTGGGAAAGGCTGAAGTCATAGACTTACAGTTCAAATTTCTTCACTGTACAGGCCTAGGACAAAACTGGAATGAGCAAGGGGCAAGAAGGATTAGACTCAAGGTTATAGTTTGAATTAGGGTTGAGAGTGGGACTGAGGCTTGGGTTGATAGTTTTACACCTTAATCCTCTGAGATCTTGTCCGTGTTGGTTTAAAAGCTTTGTGAGTGCTGCTGGTGTAGCTGTATCTGTAGGGTTGTGGATAGGGTTCTAAGTTTGTTAGATTTGCTTAGTGCTTGGATTCTACTTTGGATTCTACAGTGAGAATGAGGGTTGGGACACACAGGGTCCTACACTTTATGTGCCTGCTGAGGGTGGGGTTTTGCCACAGTGCTAAAGATAGGGTTGGTTATGAGTTAATTATGGAAATTTGTTGGAGTTAAAATTAGTTTGGGAATGTGGAGTACGCAAATCATAGAGTCACAGGGTCACAGAATCATAGAATGGTTTGGGATAGAAGGGACCTTAAAGATCATCTAGTTCCAACACCCCTGCCATGGGCAGGGATGCCACGCACTAGATCAGGTTGCTCAGAGCCCCATCCAACCTGTCCTTGAACACTTCTAGGGATGGGGCACCCACATCTTCTCAGGGCAACTTCTTCCAGTGTTTCACCACCCTCTGAGTAAAGGATTTCTTCCTAATAGCTAATCTAAATCTAGTTTAAAACTGTTCTCTTTTGTTCTAGCATTACCTGCCTATGCAAGTCTGACAATCTTCCTTGTTCTTGTGGATTTTTTACAATTGATCATGAATTCATTCTGTACCAAGGGTCAGCAGGGTGCAATTCAAGCTGCCTGCACTTCAGGCCCACGGGGAGACTATGCCACCAATGGCTTTGAAGGGTCCCTTCCAGGAAGGTCTGCAAAGGAGCCTCAGGCATGAATCCCTTTCTCAAGTTTAGGATTAGGCACAGTGCTGGAAAGACAGTGGATGGCTCATGGCCATGCTGGGCCACATGAAGGCTAGTCTGAGGCACAATATGGATTCTATCTTTCCACAGAAGAGCACTTGATGTTCGTGTTAAGTGTTAGATAAGTGTCTTAATACTGTTAATGATATCGATACTGCACACAGACTTAGTTGAGGACTTATGAGAAAATCGCAAAATAGTTTTTATTCCATTCTATTCTGTAATAGGTAGCAGAGGATGAGTGGAGTTGGATCACAGGCAGGCAGAGGACCAGCACATGTTGATTTTATTGCTCAGTACCTGAAGGTCCTCATTGTGGATCATAAACACTCTTTTCCAACTATGAAAATGACTGATGGAAAACTGCAACCTGGGATGGCTTCACTGACTAGGCCGTGGATTTGGCAAAGTAGAGACATAAACCAAGCACTTCAGGCACAGCTCTCTCTAATATGTTTTTGCCAGCCTTTGTCCTACTGTTAATAATAATCCTTAATAGTAGTTTAGACACCTTTCCCCTGGCCAAAATCAAACATAGCTGGTTTTCCATTTTGCATCAATTGTCGGCCTGTTTTTCAGGTGTTAAATTTCATACAGTAGTAATAAGAAAAAAATTAAGTTCCTGGTGTTTATGGCACTAATCAGACTTCATCTTTATAGCTAATAGTAGCAAAAGGTAAAAAAATACTTCTTGCTCTGGCCCAGTCCTGTTTCCACATCCTCTTTCTTCCAAGATCATGTAGCAAAAGTAATAATTATCTACATTTTGTGAATCTAATCAGAATCTCTACTAGTGCTAACCATTATCAAGACACAGTTAATGGGAACACAAATTGTTCCCAAACTGCAATTGATTTGAGCATCAAGCTGCATAAATTAGCATGTTTCTGTGACCATGACCCCAAATAGGTCCTAACCCTGAACTTAAAAACAGTCTGAGATACCTCCTGTAGAAACTGTTTGTTTTCCTCCAAGCGTCAGCGTTTCTCCTAGTTCTGTGGATCTTGAAGGAGCAATTCAGCTTTTTCTTTTGTAATCACACCCCCAAAGCCAAGATTAATTGTAGCAATTTTACCTTTACTGTTAAAGTACAATGCAGATCAAAGCAGTCTCTGCAACTTTAATAAACTCTTGGGCACTAACTGTCATGCTTTAGTCATATTTCTTTTAAAATTCAGGTGGCTTTTTTTTCTGTGTTTTATTCACTTCTAGGCCCTAGTTTTCAAATACTGCATAATAGGAAACTCTAATAGGGCTTTGCTTCAAATTATTAAGGAGCACACATATGTGATCTTAGGTGATGTTACATATAGTAGGGCAGTTAGTTTGCCTAGCAGCAACAGTAAAATTACAGACAAATGTAATCAGGGAATGTCTAAACTGTAAAATGTCTCACAGTTAGAAACTCCTAGAAACAAAATACTGACAGGGTAAAGCATAAATTAATAAGTACAAAATATTATTAACATTCGAATAGTATGAAATTCATAATGATGGCACCCAGTAATATTTGTATTGCAGTGTCATGTTTATAATGGAGAGACCTGTCTTTGCAAACCATTGAGCTGACAATTAGTGGATATGTGATTGCAGTGGGATGTGCATGGCTGCAGTCAGCTCTGCACTCCTTAGTAGTCTAGCCAAAAAGACAAATACAGCGCAAGGCAAAACAGGCAAACTTTCATTAGATATCTTAAGAAAAAATCACATTATTGAGAGCAATATAGAAAAAAATTGATCTAGACCATTTTGTGCTTCATTGCTCCAGTGTGTTTGATTTCCTTGCTAGACTTTATGGCATGAGCTTTGTTCCAGGATAACCATTTTAAGCCTGACTCAATGTGAAGTTTTCCTACTCTTTCTTTTGCCTTGGATGTTTAGCTGTTTGGAAACCTTCAATTCTCACTGTTTCAGTAGAAGCATGGGAAAGCTCAGCTGACAGTACTGCATCTGTAAAATTGTAGCATTACCACAATTGTAGTATCAGCTACCATATATTCAGTTTCCTGGACAAAGATGACAATCATTCCATCTTCATGGAATGATTGAAGTATCAGGACACTTTAGTATTAAGAGAGAAACTGTCTGCAGTATCCTATTTACAGGTAGTTTGTCTTCTTAATAGTCTCTTGAAAAATTGGTGACAAAATTTGGTAACAGATTGTCATGCAGGGCATAATATACAATCTGTAGCTTGCAAGTTTTCACAAACATCAAAGTGGGGAGATCCATTATACTGATACATCACAAGGTCTTTCAAAACAGCAGTATGAAACACACTGTGCCAGATATATCTGTTCTCTGGTTGTAAAAACCTGCAGCACAGTCAGCCATGGAAAAAAATGGCAGAACTCTGAGATCTTGTGCGTATCAATGCGTAGGGAGTTCGTCATGAGGTGATACTTTTAGAACACAAACTGTGATATACAGTCACTGCTTTGAAATGTTAGAGAATAAGTTGGGAGGAAAAATATAAATATCCACTCTCTTGAGGTGCCAGAAGGCATGAAAAATCACCACCCGATAAATCTCGTTGGGTTAAAAAATGAGTTCCTGGCACCTCTAGGACTGAATACACAGGATTACCTGATTTATGGGAGTTATGAAGTTACATGGTGCCACTTGAGAAGCCCAAGGCAGAGAGCTGTTCAGGTGGAAGGATAAATAGTGATTATACTTGATTTCCAATACTGAGGTAGAAAGGAAGAAAAAGTTCCATCAAGCCTCAATCACTCTTTGAGATCTTGTTCTGGAAATATCTTTCCACCAGCTACAACAGCATTTGGGCAGCTTCCAGCATCACATCAGGGTGGTCCTTCACTGAAAAAGGAGAAATAGCCAAAACGCAAATACTTAGTGGGGATGTGGATTTTCTTGCAGGCAACTAGGGGAAGTTTGTTTTTCTGTAGGAATGGGATGTTTAGATCCTCACACAAAAGGATACAGATTCTACAAATGCACAATTGGGCAGCTGAACAAGGGAAGAATTAGTTTTTAGATTTTGAGGGTGAGTACATGGGACTGTTAGAGAACTATTTCAGATTTGACCAAATCCTGCCTGTATTACACTACAGTAATTCTGAAAATAGTTCTGTTATCTAATTAATGGAATAGTATAGAAATGATAGTCAGTACAAGTAACTTGATTATCAAAATGACAGTGTCCAAAAGGTGAGCACTTTTCTTATTTCCTTTTTTGTTTTTTTGGTACCGTTTACCCACTTTCTTCACATTATTACGACACCAGTAGCATGAAGTAGCAAGTAGATCATCTGTTGGAGATGATCGAGGTGTAGGTACTCATGCCTTGAGGCAGGGAATGGACTGGAGGATCTCTGAAAGTGTTTCTTTCAGTGGTTAGAGGAACACTGGAAGTACAGCTTGGTTCTGCTGAATCTGTCTGTCTCTTTTCAAAACAGACATGCCTGGTGTATCACTGATTGAGAGGAAAACTATGTAAGATTCAGGCTTATTTACCAAAAAGAAACAACATGATAGTCTGCTTGAACCTAGGAAACTGGGTTGTAGGAGATGTTGAGTGCCTTGACTCCAAAGGGAATGCTGGAAATTACTCAGTGAGGGAGAACAAAATCAGTTCTGTTTAGATTTCTAGCTTTAGGTAACTTGTTCTTTTCCTTTTTCCATTTTCCCACCTCCCAGAACTGAAATACTCTGAGACCTTTTGCTGGAAATGTGAATCATTTATGCAAAGCTATTGATAATAGCTCTATTTCAAGTTCTTTCTCATCAGTAAGAACTTACAGTTTCAATTCCTCTAAAAGTCCAGTTCTTTGTCAGACATAAATTGCAGGTGCCATAATTTCCCTCAAAATATTTTTTCTTTCCTTCATTTTTTTCCTTCTATGCTTTTCTTCCTCCCTGCTTTCTTTCCTTCTTTCTTTCCTCTTCAATAAAAATAATTCACTTACTTCAGAGAACAATAATAGAAATAAAGAAATAGTTACCCCAAATATAAAAAAGCTAGAGATGGGCCTTTTTCACCCTAATCCTTCTGTAAAAAACTTGAAATGTAAAACTCTACCATGTGTTAGCATGGGCCAGTTATTTTGATCTAAGCTTCCCAGATAACGGAAATTTTAACTTTGCAAGATAATTTTTTAGGCCACCAACATAATTTTCCAAAAAATTGTGCCTTACTGGAATATGCTAAGTGTGTGCACAAGTCCTGCATGCTGGGCAAATAACACACCCCCACACCACCCCCTGCTCCCAGCTGCGTGACTGGCCTTACACTGGCTGCTGCTGTTGCCACTAAGGACTTCCCCTACAATAATCCCCTCCCATGGTGGGGCATCAGCTTGCCAGCAAATGTAAGAATAAATTGTTCTTGAGAAATGGGGGCTTCCACTGCTGTTACTTGTGCTAAATGTAGATTAATGAATTGAGCTCTGGTTTGCAAAGAGCTGGACAGGCTGAGACTGATCAGAAGCCATAAGGCAGATGCTGAAATATGTTTTATTTCACTTTCCTTTCTAAACCCTGAAACTGAGTCCACATTTAGGAGAAAACCTCGTTTCAACTCTCCATTGGCAGAATAACTCATGATATTTTTTAAATCTGTTAGGTGTCCATGTAAGAGATCACAATTAATACATGAGTTCAACCAGGAAAAATCTGGGCTGTGAATATAAAATTCTACTCCTTGCTAAGGAACTATTTGGGGCCAGAATGATTCTCTGGCAGAGCTCCCATTCATGCAGGCTGCATTTAAAGAATTTGAAAATGAAGAAATCACAGGAAAAAAGAAAATTGAAGTGAATATTGTAGTTGCAAATGCCGAGCGTATTTTATTAGGCATTCTTTCACTGTGTTTTCACATACAATTTTGTTCTAAAAAATACTGGCTTATCCTGTCTGTAGTATACACTTAGGTACATTTACTGGTTAGCTGTTATGTATTTTTTTAAACCAAGCTAGAGAATTAATTTTTCTTACTAAGTAGGATTAAATTTTCCTTTCAAAAGGAATTAATTTGCTTTGCTTCTCAAAAACACACTGCAGGAAGCAGGCCTCAGTCAAAACAGAGCTTCATGAAAAATGAAAAACCTCTTTTATTCTTGTAATTTTATGATCAAATTTAGTACTAAACTTTATTAAGCAATGTTTTGCGTTTATGATTTAATCAGTAACAATTTAAAAGTGTGCTCTGCTTCCAGAAGTGGTTAAGAAATCTACTTGTGCATCTAATAAGGAATTCTGGCAGGTAAGAGCCGAAGCATTGCTCTTTCTATGTACACCCATGTATAATTGTGCAGTGGACCTTCACAGGAACAACACAGCATTATTGAAGATTTGTCTTGGAAGATTTATCCTATTTTGTTAAAACAAGTCATTAGATTTATCTCTTTCAGCATCATAGGTCTTCATTGAGTCGAATAAACCATATTTTGTTTACCGCCCTGGAAAGATATAAATGCTAAATACTCTTTAGCTTTACTTTATGGGAGTGAATATTATATTCCACTTTCCAGTGACCTTTTATTGCCTTGTGAATAAAAAAATAATTTACCAGACAGAAATAGCAGCCAGAGGAAGGTGGGATTTATGAGTATGCCAACTCCACTAAAACCAAAGGATAAACATAGTAGTCTCAGAATAAAAATGGTGAAATATCTAGTGCTCTGGTCTCAGAACTTTAAAATAACTTTTCTCAGAAAATTAGGGGTTTACTTATGTCTTCATGGCAGAAGCAAAGGAGTGCAGCCTCTGGGGTTTTTTCTCCTTTTTTTTTTCTGTTGCCTTTATCCTTTTGAATGTAAGAAAAAAGAAAAAAAAAGATATTCTATTCATAAGAAATTAGAATATGAAAGAATTTTCTTTCCAGTCTATAATATGTCATTATATATATGAGCTGCAGAACATTTCTAAATTCTGGACACAACAGATTTTTATACTATCCAAGCAGTGTTAAATATCCTGTTATTGCAAAAAACCTATCTAAAGTCTAGAACTTTTCAAAATGAGGCAAAAATCAAGTTTCCATGCTGGAATCTGTTTGCTCTATAAGATGTCCATTTTTGAAACGCAGTCTGCTTTAAGAAGTAAAATGGAAACTTTTTTCTCCCAGAGATCAGCTCTCAGAACTTGGTTTCATGCTACCCAGAAATATTATTGAGGTGGCATCATACTAAATTCCTTGCTGAAATCCAGACAGGCTAGTTCTTCTACACTTTAAAAATCAGTTACTCTTCTCAAAATATATGGTTAGTCTAGTTCAGTAATCTCACTTTGCATTTTAACTCACTACCCATTTATAGTTTAAATCTGATTTTTCTTTCATTTGAAATTCTCACTGAAGTCTTGCACGCAGACAGGTCAGACTCAGAGGTATAAAGCTCATTTTGTAATGTCAAGTCTTCCCTCTTTTCTTAAAGGAAAGAAGCTTGCAAATATTAGTTTCATTATTTTTAAAGTCATGCTGCATCTGCATTAACAAATTAGTGAAAACACTTGGCATTAACTTCTGAGATTGGAAACAACTTGTTTCCCAGCTTAGTTACATTTTGCACTTTGATTCTCTTTCCTGTTGGTATTTAGTAGCTTCCAATTCTCTATCCCCTGCCATTCTTTGGAGAGGAAGAAGAGAAGGAGAAGGAAGAAAGGTGGGGGGCAGCAAGGAGTCCTTTTGCAAGGTGCAGCACATCCCCCTGTCACAGGGGCTTCAGGTTCCAGATGGGATATGAGGGGAAAGAGTGAAAGGTGGGGGAGAAAGGAACCCATGCAAATTTGAGGAAAAGAAATGGTTTCTTTTGACTCAGGAGAATAACAGAGAATAAAGTAGGGTCTGGCTACACTAGGTCAGGGCAGGAAGCAGTGGTCAAGGCCTTTGTTAAATGGGGTTCAGGATGAAGTGCTGTATAAGGATGAGATGGCTGCTTTCTCCCAGGAAGTGAGTGGTTGAAAGGGAAGCACATAGCAAAGCACTCTTTGCACCTTGCACATTTCCTGTCACATTTCAGTCTCCAGGTTCCTGTCTGTCTCCTGTGGAAGCTTTTGGGATGGAATACAGGGATATTGCATGCCAACATGGTGAGTCAGGTGAGGGCTTTTACCCTTTTTTCCTAAGGTTTTTAGTTTATATTGATTTCATTCTTATTTAAATTTTGTTCCTTATTTCATGTTTCAGATAGTTTTTCATATTACCATCAAAGTAACACTTACTGATAAAATGTCACACTTGCATGTATTTCCTACGCAACATGTTCCTCTGTTAAAAAAAAAATTAACTCATTCTTAGTTATCTGTAGTCTGAAGACAGTCCTCATCCATAACTGATTGAGGAAATCAGCAAGCAAGGTTGCTGGAGTGGGTGATCCTCATTCCCTCAATTTCAAGGGAGCTAGGAAGGACTCCCACTGCTGTGTCCTCAGTGGAAGACTGAAGAGAAAGAGCAGCTTTGTACATTACCTCTCCCCAAACCAGGCACATGCACCTCTGAGCACTACACAGAATTTGCTAGCTTTTCAGCTGCAAAAAATAGCAAAGTCAAAATCTGAAGTGAATTATGATTTGCCTTTTTGTTCATAAAATGAGTAATCTACTGCCCTAAGATTTCATAGATTTCTATGCTAAATTAATAAAAAAAATTGTGAAGAAAATGTCCATTTTGCACCTGTAATAGAATTTTCTTGCATCAGCAGCAGCTCTGTCTGTTCCATGTAGGTGACAGGCTGACAAATGGAAAGATTATTTCTGTTCCTTCTTTCATTTGAGAGTCATAAATCTGAAAAATGCGGAATAGATTTTTTTCATGCATCTTATAAGATTATATAGGGAGATCCAAGATGGCAGAGAGGGCACAGTTCCAGAATATAAATTAAGATTTGTACTGGTACCACAAGCAGTCACTCAACATGATTTGACAGTATCTTTGTCAAATCAATATACAATGCTTTGTTGAACTGGTGGAGTAAGTGGATATGCCTGATAAAATAAACAGTGTGTTATCCATGCCATTGACATGAATGCTTATTTAATAAGATCGTTTTGATTCAAAGTCAATTTTCATATTTATACTATTGCAAATCCTGCAGAAGCAGTTGTGTCAGTCGTGTGTATGACCTCATATTCCTTAGAGATGCAGATCTGCTCAGCTTTGTCTTGATGTTTGTGCTACTGTATCGATAGCAAATACTGTGGTAATTTATATTCACCCTGCATAGGCAGACATGAAGCTTTATTCTTTCTCAGTAGTGATACAAAGATCAAGCAAAGTGAATGTTGAGTTATTGGTCAGCTCAGGAGCTCTTCGTCACAATGCATTTCACTCTGTACTGCTCTGGAGCCAGCTGATTTGGGGGCAGTAATTACACCATGGACCTACGCTTCCGCAGGATTTTTTGTCTTGATTTTTGATGCTACCTTTCCAATAGAAAATTTTCCTCAGAACACAGAGCTACTGTATTTTAAGAAAAGTATAGATCTTTTGGATCTTATAGATCTGTGGTAATTCAAACACAGTGGATTAAGTTGTATTTCTGCGTGTGAAGAGCTAGAGCCAGGGAAAATATCATCCTTGGCCACAATCACAGTCTTCAGGGGACATCGCTGTCAGTAGAAACTGATCTCTTACATCAATGATGCAATTAGATTGCAAAATCCTTACTAAACCTGAAATGACATACCTCATATATAATTTTATCTGTTCTATTGAAATCCTAAACCAATTTTTAATGATAAACCTTTGCATTCATTCTATCTTTTTCTTCTCCTTTTCTTCTTTTTATTCCTATACATATATACAAGCACAGACGCTGTTTTTTTCAATTGATATATGCAAATTATATAATCAGAGGGCACTTTAATATAACCTTTTAGTGCATGACATGTTACAATAAGAATTTATGGTTGTCTGATTATCCCAAGCAAGTCCTTTTGTTCATGGTGTAAAAGCGAAAGCCTGGTGGTGGCAGGTTCTGTTCTTTAACTGTGTGCTGACTTCATCACTATAAACCCTTCTTATTTCTGGTAGTGTAAGAGATACTAGTTTCTGCCTGAGCGTGAGTGACTCAAATATTTTTTGTATGGAATCTTTTTAATGCACAATTAAAAATTTTTTAATAGATGCTACAGGACTGATATGACTTTCTCACAGTGACTGCTTTCACAGAGCCAGGCATGTCCCTTTGTACCTCAAATATCCTGAAACCTTTACCTTTCCTTCTTTTCATCTTCACAGGCAACAAAAATTGCCTTTTGTGGGAGATCTATATAAAGACTGACCCCTCATGTCCAAAGCTTTGAGCAGGATTCAGGGTTTGTGCTGAAGTTTTGCACACAAGAGTGAGCCACAATGTGTTTGAAAATATAAAGCTATAAAATAACTGTTTTAACTTGATTGTAGAATGTCTGCTTCAGTATGGCTCCCTGGTCTTCTTTAATATATGAAAGAGCAGCCTGAAGCAGAGAGGGCAAGCCTGGGTGAGTGGGCTAGTGTCTTCAAATGTGATGAGTGGGAGGTACAAAACTCCCTGTGTGCCTCCCCTCTACCTCCTACTCCCTACGTTCAACATCCATCTGCAGATGGAGTAAAACAGGGAAGATGCAAAGAGGTCGCTCTGTTCCTCCTCCATAGCATGGCCGCCTTCGTAGGATGATTCAGGAAATTATCCTTTTTCATGCATTCCACCCTCTGGCAGGCATCTTTCCTATGGAGGATGTCAGCAGCATTTCTACCTCCAGGAGGAAGAAGATAAAAATTGTAAATAACATTTTAGAGTTAACTATTTTTGGCTATGTTGCATAGACTGAAAGTCATATTTTTCTCCTTCAGAAATTTCTTTTGTGTGATCTGACTAAGGCAAGTCAGCGAAAGAACACAAAAGAGACAAAATCACAGACCAGTGATTTTGGACCATGGCTGTTCATGGTTCTTACCTTTACACACTCCCAATTCTGGATACTTCATTGTTTGTGGGGGGTTTTAAGTAACTGTATCTCCACTGGCTGGTGACTCTGGTTTCAAAACAAGCTTCCCACTCACAGGTTCCAGTTGCTCCTGCATGCTCTCTCCAGTTAAGTGTAGCGTGCTGGGAGGCACTGCTGCACTGATGTCTCAGCTTATACCATGCCGCCCTCTGTTCCTGGTAAAAAGATCTAGGCACATAAACCAGTAAAAACAGATTATTTGAGCCTGATGTGAACTGTAGACTGTCCTTAATTTTGTAGTCTACTTATAGCCTCTGAATTGCTTTTTGGGCTCTCAGGGTCTTAGTTGAGATGGAAGAATATGGAAACAATAATGGGCAAGAATATCTTAGAAAGCTTTCACTCATTCACAACAATTTTTAACAGATCACTTCACTATACTTGTGTTTACAAAACTGTAAACAGCACTAAGGAGTTCTCCTCCTCCACCAATGTGAATGTGAAGAGAGCAGCTCCTGTCACTTGGTGCTTCCTCTTGAGGCTGCAGCTTTGGTAGATACTGCTAAACAACTTAGTACAAGCCCAGATGTCAGGGACAAAGACTACTACATTAAAAAAAACACACCTCCAGAAACAGAAATTCTGAAAAATTCTTGGAGTTTGGAGCAGATGATCTGATGCTCAGTGCTGAAACACAAAACTTCTAATGAAGATAAACAGGATGATCTCAAGTAAGGATGGGAAAAGAAAATGGCAAATTCAAAACAAAACAAAGCAAGACAAAACAAGGATTATTTTTCAAATGCTCTGTATGTAAACTGCTAAACTCAGTGGCATGCAATATTACTTTCTACAAGGGTATGTAGTGGTAGGACAAAGGATAGCGACTTTAAAGAGGGCAGGTTAGGATGAGATATCAGGAAGATATGCTTTACCTGTGGGGGTGGTGAGTCCCTGTAACAGGTTGTAACAGAGCTGTGGGTGTGTGCAAGTGTTCAAGGCTGAGTTGGATGGGGGTCTGAGCAACCTGGTCTTGTGGATGGTGACCCTGCCCAGGACAGGAGTGTTGGAACTACATATCTTTAAGGTCCCTTCTAACCCAAATTTTTCTATGATTCCATGATTATGGCAACCAAAAGCTTATGCTAATGAGACAAATTCTTTTAAGTACCTTTCACGGAGCACTCCTTACCACGGAGGTGTCTGTATTTTTCATAAAGCTGGAGGCTGGTAGAGGAGTTCAGAAAATACCACTCACTTCTTTTCTTTTTTAAACTTTTCCTGAATCATCCACTGCACGCCTCTGTCAAAGATAGGACATTTATCTAGATGGACCTTGGGACTGACCTAGCACAGCTAGTCAGATGTTGTTGTTCCTATTACTGATATATTTACCATCCTGATATATGATCAGATCTCTAGTTCTGATGTTCACAGTCCAAGAATGAAACTGAAAATCTGACGACTGTAAGAATATTTTTTAGCATTAGGAAACAAGTAAAATACTAAGGGACCCTCTTTATTTCTCTTAACGAGGGCAGGGCTAAGGGACAATTTGCTTATAGTCCAAAAGTATCTAACTGAGAAAGGCCAAACTCTTCAACAGAAAGAAGTCATGCATGATGGTAGGATTCATCTGGCTAAATATAGATGACTGTGCCTGAGCTAGTCCATCCAGAAGCTCTGGGTGTCAATACAGATCTAAGCAACACTCTCAGTAGATTGTAAAGCACAATTCATCTCGGTCTAAAGGAGATGTCTAAAACAGGTTAGATGAATCACTCCCTTAAAGTTTCTATTTGTTCTACTGTCTGTGAAAGGCACCTAGTGTGACTGGCACAGTTGCCGACCACTACTGAAGTTGCTCAAAGTTGGTTAAGTTTTACTCTTAATGTGTGTGAACTGATTGGTGGAGATTAGAAAGAGTAGTAGTGTACAGTACTGCTCAGTGTGATTAGCAATTGGAATACATTAAGAAGGACTGAGATGGTTCTTTTTCAAAGACTTTTTAAAAAATAAGGCTATTTATTTCCTAGAAAATGTGCCCTAGAAACCTGGCTTTTGGTCTTGTGCCAGAGGACTCCTCTGACCTGTGTTGTACAGAATATCAGACCATCAAATCATAATGATTCCTCCCAGTCTTAAAAACCTGTGCTTTCAATCACAGCTTTCAATCACTGCTAATAAAGAGTGGCATGTTTTCAATTCCTTTCTAAGTGGGTCTTGATCAATACAGATGTGCCATTTACCTTTAGGGTTTTCCCCACAATTGTTTGCTGCTGCTGCTGTGTTGGTGTCAAAGAATGTAATGTTACAAACCAGCTGATGAATCTCAGGCATTCTGATGTTTTCCTGTCAATACCAAGGGGGAGATTTAGCAGTGGCTCAGAGAGTGGTAGACTTTCCCTAAGCTCCATGCTGTGCAGCCAGAAGTGAAGCTGCAGTGTACCACCGCCTTGTCTACCAATATCATGGCAACATCCAGTCTCATGTAGCCAAGTTTATTCTTGTATCATTTAGTATGCAGTGAAAATGGCTGAATTTAAAGCTGGCAGTTTAAGGAGGGTCTTTCCCTACTCAGTCTTTCATGTCACTGACAGGTTTATCTGTAGTGCAGGATGCCTTTATATCCATCAATGTCAGACAGAAAGAAAAGATAATGGTGCGAGGATGGCTACAGCATGAGTGTGTTCTATGCTGCCCTTGTTTTCATTAAGTACAATGGCAAGCAAACACATTAATTAATCTTAGTCTCAGATACAGTTTTATTTTGTATTGCTGACATTTATGATGACTAACTAGGACTTGCACACAGTAGCTATGTTCTTGGGGTAGCTGGTGTGAAATCATGTTGTGAGTCAATACAACATCAAAACCACATTTCACTGGCCTGAATACCAACTGAAAAGTTCTCTACTAATTTTTCCAAATCTGTGACATGCAATATAGTTCCTGATACTGTCTCTTCATTATTATTGCTGTTATAAGAAATTCTGCATGTTTAGTGTTTAATAAAGGACTGATCAAGGATTGCATGGGGGAAGGGGATGTTGAAGAATATTATAACACCAGAACAATCTGTTTTTCATGGGCTGAACAGTGATCAGTTTCACTGGTAATAATCACTGTTGTCTTGTCTGATTTGTTTTCATCTCACAAATGAGCACACCTGGAAAAGCTATACCTGAAAGGCTTCAATTCTTGGTTCCTAAAGCTGGATCCTCAGTTGCAGGTGCTCAGACATCTCTAAGGTACTATCAGCAAGCCCAGTCATAAATCACAGAGACTCGCTGTTTACCACTATGACTGATCTCCAAAAACAGGATCAATGCAGCTCATTCCTGAAACCTGAAAACAGGTGTATATATATAAGAGAAAGTGTTGAGAAAGACAATTTTATAAAGAAGGTCAAACTTTAATTCACCTTGGTTCCCAGAAACATTCCTTTAAGCCTCCTGATGAGAATAACTTCACAGCCTGTGTGGATTGCATTACGCCTACTCTTAAACTGAGTCCTTTAAAGATAGTTACTGACTCATTTTTATTCTAAAAATCTTTACTGTGGTGACATCCCTTCTTATCCAATAAGGTAAATGCAGATGAATTGAATGTAGTTTTCAATGGCATTTTTGCTGCTAGGAGGCTCACAACAGGTTTTGCCCCAATTTGGGGCAATGGAGGGGAATTTTTTTCACTTTTCCAGGAGAGGCTTGCAGAAAAGGGGGCACTTTGAGGCAGTGATGCATGGAGCAGTCTATATCTGCTAGCACAGGGAGCTGCCTTGTTGTGGGGAGAAGGCAAAATCAAAGCTTCTGCCAATGTAATTCCTTTCTCCTTGCACAAAGTAAAGTCATTACTCTGCAAAGAAAGATCGTTCTCCCTCTCACAATCTGGTCTTTAACTCCGGCATCCAGTACTGAGGCACAGGAGGAATTTTCACAGCCTTTGGCTTCTCTTTGCTGTGTGCCAGCTGAACCACAATTTGTTCCTTCCTGAATACATCCTGCAACTGAAGAAGCAGATTGTGCAATCATCATACTCATATAAGGTGAGTTTAAAGATCCTTCCAGCCCACTATCCTGTTTCTGAGAGTGGACAGCAGCAGATATTCTGAGAACAAGTAAGATAAAGGCAAGCTGCAGTGACACTTTCATGGTGTCTTTGCCTTGTTTCCAGGGGTTTGTGCTTCACACATTTTCTCAGCTAGAGTCAAATTCTGCCCAACAGAATTTTCTTCAGAAAACTTTTGTAAACAATACTATATGTTTTTCTCCCTGCAGTTGATCCTCAGTGATTCCACTGTAAGACAGTGATTCCACTGTAAATCAAAACAAATTCTTCTGTTGCATTACATTCTCCACCAGTTGCAACAGAATAAGGCTTGCTCCTGGCAGGTTGCCTCCTTTTCCCTGGCACAACTTGAAGCAGGAATCTCAATAAATGGGTAGGCAAACCCTTTTCTCTGACAGGACTCAGAGCATATTTATATGCTTTCAGACCAACAGCATATTTATATAACTCTGCTGACTTTCCTGAAACTGGGCTACATTTTCTGTGGACTCTGTGTTATGTTTAAAAGCTGAGGTAGAACAAAACTCTTTCCACCTGTGACAGTTTTAGAGTAGAGCTGTGCAGGCGTGGCGGGGTAGATGGGCAAAGGAAACATTCACACCATATTCTGGTGCCAATTTGAGCATTCAGCAGTCTTCTGTATCCAAGAGAAAGAGCAGGCATGTACCTCGGTGCTACAATTATCCCAGAGAGATCAGCAGCCTTGTCTAGATGCTAAATTTGGAATACATGAAGAACCTTTCCATTACTCCAACATTTTTCAGTTACAAATTTAGTCTTAAAAATAAAACTAAGTGACTAGGTCTCTGACAATCTGTAGTGGCTCAGCATTTTGCCCTGCAGCAGTTTCAAGTCTGACAACAACAACAGAACTTTTAGGAATGAAAGCTGTGACTGATTTTCTAGTTAACTTAATTTATTGTAATTAGCTTTACTTAATTATACATACAGCTGTTCCACACCCTCAACATAGCCCAGGGGACTGTTTAAAGTGCTTAAGTCTAAATGTCATGTTTTAGCACAGTATAGAGCACAGTATTGTGCTCCTCAGGATCTGATGGGAAGGAAGGACATCCAGCAGCCCACCTTTCTTTCCTTTCACTTTCTCCATACACTCAGCACATTCTCCTCCCCTGCTCCTCTGCTATACCTGACCTGCACTCACCCCCTGCACTGAGGGGTTGTGGAGCTCACCACCTTCACCCCTCTGTGGGGCACACACCTGCTGTCCTCAGTAAGTCTCACCTGGTCTTGCCAGGGAAGGAAAATACCTCAACGATAATCTTAACCTTGAATTTTCTGCTGCCTTTACACCACTGGGATATAGAGATGTTCCTTTTTTCCTTATCACAGATAAACAGTGGAAATATTTATGATATTGAATCACATGTTACAAGTCTCGTGAGAAGACCTTCTTTAAAGTAAAGCTTCATAAGGACTTTTTGACCCTGTTCACAAAGCATTCCTATGCCCCTAAAAGTGTTCAATAAATTCTTTTTCTAAATCACCTTAGCAAAAAAGGCAGGCCAATTTCAGCAAATCAAGCATTTACTCACGTAAACAATCAGCTGGATTCTTCTACCGGGTTTGTATTGTTTATTGAAAGTAGTAATGACAATAGTTGAGATAAATAGGAATTTTAATCTGCTTTTCTATGAGATGAGACTATGCAAGGTCACCTTCACTGCTGTTCAGATACTTGCATGTGCACACTCACAATAAGATAACTAGAGCTGTCCAATTTTATTTGTATTGTCATTCCACTTAAAATAATTTATTTTCATTCTTTTCCCCTTATTAATCCAACAGAGTTTTATATCCTTATCTTTATCAGCTCCTTCCTGTTTTGTCAAAGTTTTGAAAGCAAGATGTAGAAGGTGCTGGAGCATCTTGGGGATAATTACTCTTCAACTAATTTGAAACAGTAATGATGATATTCTAGATTTTTATGGAGCAAATGTTTTATGTTTTATTAATTGCACTTGTTCTTTCCTTTGGTATTTTTCCTGATGTCTAATAACCTTCCAGGTTTACTGTCTAAACTACTTCTGTGCTGTACATCTTGTACCCCAAAAGATAGGCTTTATGATAGCACTCTAAAGTCCAGATGCTGCCCTTTGGAGAAGGAAAGTATTTATGAAGAAAACTTTAGTCAGAAGCATGTTCAGTTCTTGTGATGGAGAATGTCTGGCAGATTGTGCCCTTTCACAGACTCAATGTATAGAATCTGTTTGTCTAACACAACCACAGCTTGTACAACAATTCTATCCAGGTACCTCAGAAAGTCTAACAAGTGAATAATGAACAAAAATCCCTATACCTTTTCTCAACACCCATCTGCCTCTTACTCCCACCTTTCATTAACCTCATCCTCACTGCCAAGAGCATGGGAGTTTTGACCAAACAACTGGGTAATATTCTGTTGTGCTGGAAACATCACATCAAAGGTTTGAGGCAGAGAGGGTGAGCTGACGGCAGCTGTCTTGGGGTGGTGTAAGGGTGCAACTGGGGCAGAGCTGGTATCTCCCTGGGAGGGAAGCTGTTCCAAAATTCTGCAAATCCTGATAGGATTTTGTGAATAAAGACTGGGCGGTGTATAAGGGGGGAACACCTAAACTTGATTATAAATTATTAGAGACTTCTGTAAAAGTCATTGGACATCTGAACATGTTCTGACCATAAAAGAACTTGAGTCTGCCTTTCCAAGCCTTCAAACCAACATTAAAAGGGGAACTTGATGCTGTATACTGATTTTTATTTAAGTCATCCCTGATCTTCATGCATTGCAAAGCTCAGAATATGTCAGCAACGCTGGCTATGACATCCCTCCTATAGCTTAGGTAAACACCATGGAAGAGATGGGAATAAAACTCAGAGCCTGTAGGTTCCACATGATCTTTCAAGATGTTTCTGGCGGTACACAAAATAGGGGTTTTTTTGTGACCGTTTTGTCTTTTCAGTACTACTGGTTAGTGAGGTTGGGAACATCAAGCTGTAGCTTCCTTAGGCAAACTAAGGCATATTTAAAGTGAAGGTCAAATTGTGATCTCCTAATGAAGTGTTGGTTGTTTCTTGTATACCTTGCAGAAAAAACCCATAGCTCTGCACAACAGATGGAGGGCCAGTTGCCCTGCTGTGCCCCCTTGAGTCCCTGTTTTGCAAACAAACAAAACAGAGGCAGATACATTCCTGACCTCTAATCACAACACTTTTCTACCATTTAGAGAGGCTGAGGATGCAGGTGATGCTATTGTCCATGAGTTTGGTTGGTGTTTTGTCAAAGACGAGTCCTGGAATCAAACAGGACTGCCCTTAGCTTCCAGAGAGTTTCTGGCACAGAAATTGTTGATGGGACTGTGTGACTGTTGTGATGATGCATAAATATTTTGGAGCTTCTTACTTTAGGGACATCTTTGAGCAATTCCTTCTTTAAAAAGCTGTTGAAGATTGTTTTTATTTCTGACAATTAAATGTTGGGTTTTTACGTCTCCCTTTGCTACCCATAGAAAACCAGAGGTTTGTGAAGCTTAAGGCGAGGCATGTGTCTCACAAGGTAGTGTTAAACACTGTGCTCCTCTTCTGTGGCTTTCAAAGCCCCCACTAAACCTCTCAGTGTTCTCGTCACCATTTTCATATGTGAAACACAGAAAAGTCTTTAATTGCAGATATTGCCAAGAGATTAACTGGCAGTCTGAAGATGGCTCCCAGAATGGCCTTGACCACCTCCTGTAAAGGGCAAAATGAAAAATTTGAAAGAAGAGTAGTTAATGTTTCAAAGAAGTTAGTATCCTCTTTCTCCATGTGAAATAATTCAAACACTGTGAGACAAGTCCTGTCCCTGTTGCTTTAGCCAAAGTTGTTCTAGAGTCTCACACGTACTCTTTCCTTGGTATCTGCACCAACTCTCAGGGAAGGATCTCCTCTTTTTCAATGTTCTTAAACATTCAGGTGCCCAGGACTGTGGCAAGAAAAGCCCAGAGTCACAAAAAAAAGCAGACGTAGAAGAGAATTTTTTTACTGAAAGTTAGAGCAGTTTGTTAGTAATGCATTAACTCACACTTGTAAATTCACATCTGTCATTTGACTGTCACCTCATTCTCCTGGACACCACTTTTTTATGAATTCACCATATGACATCTTCTGGTACTTAAAGAGTAAGACTCAAATTCAGAGGGGCTGAGGGATGGGTGCTGATACAAGAGACAGTTGCTGTTGCCCAAGATATCAGGATCCAACAGTGCAAATCCCAGAGCAAACTGGAGGTTAGGATTAAAGTCATGATGCCTGACATATCCAGCTGGTTGGTAGAGAGTTATGCAGAAATGCTGAAAGAACTGCTTTGGGCTTTACAGTCCAGGAGCCCTCCCTGAACTAAGTTTCCAACTGAATATATGCAGCTTTCTCTGTATTTTCTTGGGGAAGGTGATGGTAGAGGAAGAAGAAGTGTGAGAGGTGGCCCAGACTTATTACCCATAATGACTCAATGCACCTAAGCAGGTTGTGCAACACCAGAGCTAATTTTGCCTTTTTAATTTAATTTTTGGAATCATGTGTTCCATATATTTACTGAGGATTCCCAATGATTCCAAAATTGGAGAAAAAAACACGTAAACAACACAATCCTCAACCCCCCATAACCTCAACCCAAACAGTTAGGTATACAGCAATATTCCTTGGTATATTTTCAAATTGGCTGTTATTCCAGACAAAAGTCTGTTACCCTGAGGCTGGAAAAAATTAGCTATGTAATTTTGCTACATTCTTTCAAACTTAAATGCCTAAATCTATGTCAGCTTCCTGTAATACTAAAAAACAGAAATATGTTTTAGTAATCACAAAATAGGCAGATAATGAAGGAAAACACTAGACCCAATGCACAAGTATCTAGTGACTGTTTTCTTTTAGTGGACTTTACAAAACCTGTTGGGCAAACACAATCTAAACTAAATAATGCTGATTCTACTTCTTCCCAAGAAGAAATAATTGAAAAGAATCAAATGATAAATGAAATGAATGGTGCCCCATCAAAGCAAATGGTGATAAATAGAAACACCTTAGTGTTGCCAGCACTCACACTAATGTGAACTGGTCAGTAGAATTTATAATTATTTTTTTTACCTTTTGCAGGCTGGTTCTTTGTGCTGAATCTGATGTTAAAGTGATAAATTAGAAAGAGGGAGGTTGTCTAATGAGCAACTAAGCAGCAATATATCAAGAAACTCCGAACAAAATCTAGGCTTCTACCAATGTCTGGAGGTTTTTTGGTGCTCCTTTTAGGAAAGAAAAGCATGCTCATTCTGAAGCTTCAGCCAAAAAAATTTAAATATTTTATATGGTTTTCCATATAGATGCATGAAAGGCTCACAAATATGCATGTCATCTTCCAATATGTGTAGAAGTCTGCAAGACTGGCAGGGCAATCTCTACTCATGATAAGTGGAACGGTTTGCAGTTACTTGCCTGTGAGCGTTTAAACATGCAGCAATACATCTGTATTTCTGAAAGTGAAACCCTTCATGTTGTACTAGAAATATAAGTCACTTAAGTCAATGGGGAAATGCTCATTTAATTCTGTGAATATTCAATCAAATGCATAATTTTCTTACTTTTAAGGTTGGATGTAGTTCCTCTAAGGAATATATTTAATCACAGGCAAAGCACCCGTTTAAGTGTCTTCATTATTCCATTCAAAATGAGTTAATGAATAAAGAGGAGAAATTATATTTTTGTACTGGAAAGGTTCAGAAATGTTGAAAATTTAAACCACACAAATATAAAAAATCAAAATGTTGAGAATTTTCATGAAGCGATAACATGGGTGAAATTGTCATTTTTGTAGATTCAAATATTTCATTTTGCTTTTAACTTCTATGTTTTAAGTAACTTAAATGTCAGTAGGGAAGTAATTTTGAACTAAAAATCCAACATGTTCTTTTCCTAGAATAGCAACATTGGAAGTTTTGTGCTGTTTATGTAAATATTCTTTTCTTTTAAGTAGGTTAAAATATAGACCTTTTTCCGTGTTTAGCTTTGAAGATTTTTCAGCAATAAAGGTCTTTATCAATAAGTTAACTGCTTAATCTGTAGCAATTTCCCCACAGCCAGGAAAACTAGTAGCACATTTCCCCCTTTTTCTTTCTGTTCGTGGATGAATTTACTCAAAGTGTCTCTAATGTGGAATGATGTATCACATACAGGTCCAAACATAATTTACTCTGCCCATTGTCTGCTGAAGACAATATGATGAAGATGATGGTTTACCTCTGTGCTTTCAGCTCAGCACTTTGCTCACTATCAGAAAGAGATAAAACAGAGGTTTGATATCTAGGGTTTTTTTTCCAAAGTCTGTGAATATCTACATGAAAACCATTAAAAGCAGAAAAAAAATTTTTTTTTTAAATGCTGAATCCCCATGCTAGTAATGCTGCTCTTAGGTAAAGCCTGTCTTTGCTCTTTCAATTTTGAATTGGTTTTGTTGCTTTTCTTGATGATGTTCCAATATTTTGCTGGTTTTTTGCTCTGGCTATCGTAGGAGAACACAGCTCTTTCTTCATTTTCAGTCTCATCCTAGAGGACACATTTGCCAAGCAACCTTCCTCAAGCTAACTGCAAGATTTCTCTTTGCCATCTCCTCAGCCTAGTGCAAGGGCACTTGGTAGTATCCAAGAGCATTTCTGGCAGATAGTATGCAGCAGACAGCTGTGGAGGTAAACTTATGATGAAAACTTCAGAGAAATGGGAGATAACCTCCTGTGGCTGCAATGTACCGTCTTCTCATATCTCACAGTCTAAAAATAGGCTTTTGTGTTTGTCTACAATTTTGTATTTTTATTTTCTGTGCATTTTCTATTAATAATGGACAATAAACTAATTTAAAAAAAGCCTCTCTGTGTGCTTTGGCTCCCTTATAGCTGAGTTAGCAACTCTGGCTACATGCTGAGATGACTGGTGGAGCTGCAGGCCCTTACTGCCAAGGTCTGCATTATATTTTTTCCATCAATAATGGCGAGCAGGTTTTCCTTCTTCTTTTAAAGCTTCTAGGTAATAGTCTTGTTATTCCAAACTCATGGAAAGGGAGAGACATTCAAATACACACCAGATGATAGCCTCAGTGAAGCCTGCATTTAGAAAAATTCTGACCTTTTTTTCTTGTCAATTAAAAAAAAAATCCCTTAAAAATTCCTTGAAAACTTTAGTTATTGCATCCAAATTTCACTTTTACCTCCAACCTCACATTTTATGCTTCTCGTCAGTTACCACAGGTACTGAGAGCCTTGCAGAACCCCTGAGGATTTGAGAAACACTGCCATTTTATCCACAAAAGCCTGAGTCTCATACATTAAAAGTATCATGCATTACCTGGCTTAAAAATTGGTTTAAATGTCTCTGATTTATTTGTGGTCATACAGGAAATCTTTGGAGAAGCAGAGACATAAACCTGGAGCATTTAGTGTAACATGTTCTTGTGAATGGCTGAGAGTGCAGCTCATTGTCTGGCCAGATGACTTCAGATCTTTAAGATCAGCAACTCTTGTATGGCTTTTTCTGGTTTTAGGAGGAGAGGTACTAAGAATATGGTTTTATTCATATCTGGAAGGGGAATGTCCTAGACTTTGGCTATCATGAGGGAGCAGCCTACCCCGAAGCAAGGACTATGGAACACCCATGGCATCTGATCAGTAAGCAAATAATGAGCTTTTTGATTTCTTAGGTAATATAAATTGGGTTTTGCCATTGGGATACTGCAGCATTAGATACAAAGGGCCTGAAAACTAAATACTAAATGTTTTTCAGTTTCTGAGGGAAATAAAGCAACATATAAGTGGTGCAGTATTGTATATTAATCACTCCCCCCTATTTCAAATTTCTTCCTCATACTTGCAGTTTGCCCTATGTAAATCTAGCTTATTCACATAGTTCTCGTTAGCATTTCATGTCTTCAAGAATCCGCACATGAAATTATTTCCTTTTCTCCAGCTGTACCAGAGCAAAAGCTTGCATTCAATTAGTGCTGGTATATTTGCTACTTAAAAGTAAAGTGCTCTGTTTTGCTGAGTTGAGTCATCAGTAAAGGGTATGCAACATCCATCTTGTAACTAACTGTAGTCAGACCCTTTAATTAATGACTTGGGATTCTGCTTTGTCTTTTAAAAGGATAAAATCTAATTGCAGTTCAGATTAGGCTGTCTAATGAACATGACCACAAAGCAATTGATCAAAACTAATAGGGGGAATAGTTATGCCGACATTAAGAAAACCTCTTGTTTGTTTTGCATGTGTAACCTAAGGAAGTATTGCAAACATTATTGATGCATTATTTGCTCCACTGGAATTTCAGCCAAATACTTTGCTGTGCTTCAATGACGATGCTCTAAGCCCTATTTTTCTAGTACTAGAAATACTGCTTTTTCATCTTCCATTTAGTATAATATAACAAAGATGCTGTTCTGAGAGCCTTTTGACATAGAAAATCTAATTTTAATTTACCACACATCTGGAGAGATGCTGGAGCTGAGCAAGGCTGCCCAATTTGCCCCCTGTGTAACGACTAGAGCAACTCAGAAGAGGTGCAGAGTGGTAGTAGGAGGTGACTCTCTTCTGAGGGTTATGGAGCACCCATTTGCTGACCTGATGCATGCTCCAGAGAGGTGTGATGCAGGTGTTTGTATCACGGATGCCACTAAGAGACTACAAAGGCTCTTACATCCACTCATTGTTATCTGCTACTGCTACCTGTTGTTTCATGTGGGCACCAGTGACACAGCTAGGAGCAGCCTGGAGTATAAAGGATTGCAAAGCACTGGGAGGAGTGGTAAGGGACTATGGAGTGCAGGTAATTTTTCATCAGTCCTCCTGTTCAAAGGGAAGGGATCTGAAAGAGCCAGTTGAATGTGACAAATCAGCAAGTTTGTTGATTACAGGACTGGTGCCACAGCCAAGGGTTTTACTACTTCAGAGCATGGGACTGTCATTGAGAATCCTGGTCAGCTGGGGGCTGGTCGGGTTCATCTGTCAGAGAAGGGGAAGAGCATCCTCAGCCATGGGCTTTAAACCATCCCACAATCCATCCCACTTGCATGAGTGTGGTGCCAGTGCCCACAAGAGATGCCCAAGGCCTGTAGAGGGATCACACAGCAGCAGGAGAGCACCTGAAAAGCAGCACAAGGAATTCCAGCCATTCCAGTCAGCTTCACTGGGGGGATGATGGGTAGGGGCAACTTGAATCCCTCTGTGCAAATGCACACAGCATGGGGAATAACCAAGAGGAGTTAGAGCCATGCACATGCCTGCAGGGCCATAGTCTTACTGGCATTGTACAGATGTGGTGTGATGGCTCCTATGACCACAGTGCTGGAATAGATGGATACAGGCTCATTAGGAAGGACAGGCAGGGGGAAAAGGAGGGGGTGTCACCCTCTGTGTCAATGACCAGCTGGAGTGCATGGAGCTCTGTCTGGGGATGAAGAGAAGTTGGCCAGGGTTAAAGGGAGGGCAGGGACTGGTGACATTATAGTGGAAGGGCAGGGATAGGTGACATTATAGTGGGAGTCTCCCACAGGGCACCTGACCAGGAAGACCAAGCAGATGAGACCGAATAGATGAGACAGATTAGAGCAGCCTTGCATTAAGAAGTCCTGGTCCTCATGGAGGTCTTCTATCACCGCATTATTGGGAAGAAATTATTTACTGTGAGGGTGGTGAGACCCTGGAACAAGTTGTCTAGAAAGTGGCTATCCCATCCCTGGTAGTGTTGCAGGCCAGGTTGGATGGGGATTTGAGCAATGTGGTCTATTGAAAGTTGTCCCTGCCCACAACAGGGTGCTGGAAATACACAGTCCCTCCCAACCCAAATTATTCTATGCTTCTATGATTTTAACTTTCATGCAGGAGTATTCTAGAGGTTTGACTTCACAAATGAAAATAAAACAAAACTCAGTTTTCTCCTATGGAATGTTTTGCTTTTATTATCGAAAACAAGTTTTTTGTCCTAATTAGACAGAGGTGGAGATCAAAAGATAATCTTTACATTTTTTTCAGTATGTTCATGGTATACTTTTAGGCAAGAATTAGGTCACAGGATGAAATTCGTGCTCCAAATGCACAGTAAATTTTTCAAATTTACATAATGTAGCAATATATCTTCAAAGTACTTTCCTCTTGATCTTTAGTTAGAGACAATTTCTGTTACTTGAGCAAGGGTTTCAAGATAAAGCCTTGTACAAAGATCATAAAAGATTAACTTGTATGTTTAGATACATTCAGATTTGCAAACAAAAGTCCAAGCTTCTTTTAGATTTTTTTTTTGTCACATGAGGGAAATTTCTAAAATATTAGTCAATTTTCTTAGGTTCATTATTTATGAGTATTTTTATGGCAAGGTCAGTTTATCACAAAATCTTCGAAATTAGAAAATTTTCCTTGAAATATGCTAGAGATGTGGCACATTTCTCAAGATTAAGGAAAAGCTATAAAGAGAAAAAAAACATGATATAAGAAAGTTTACTAGACTAAACATAGATGGAATGAATTGGAATAATTTCCACAGAATCACAGAATTATAGGAAGGCACCTCTGGAGATGGATAAGTCCAACCTCTTGCTCAGAGTAGGGTTAATTACAGCAGGTAGCTCAGGGCCACGTTCAGGCAGATTTTGTGTATCTATAATGATGAAGATGACATATCAGTCTGAGCAGCCTGTGCCAGTGTTTGACCACATGTAGAATATATATTTTTTTTCTGTTTAAGCAGAATTTCTTGTATTTCTGTTTTTGCCTATTGCCTCTTGTCCTGTCACTGAGGGCCACTGGGAGGGCTATAGCTCAGTTTTAACTTCTTTACTCCTTCTCTTCAGCTATTTATACACTTGGATAATATCCCCCCAGACCCTTGTCTTCTCTAGGCTGCATGGCCCCCGCTCTCTCAGACTCTCCTCATGTGTCAGATGCTTCAACCTCTCCAACATCTCTGTGGCCCTTCTCTGGACTCTGTAGTGTGTTCCTGTCTTTCTTGCTCTGGGAGCCCAGAACTAGGCACAGCCCTGCAGAGCTGTCTCACCAGGGCTGAGCAGAGAGGGAGGAGCATTTCCTTCACCTGCTTGCATTGCTTTTCCTGAACCAGCCTTGGACCCTGTGAGCAAATTTTGCCTAACTTTCAATATCTGCAAAGCAAATACTAGCATCTAACCTAGCTACACAAAGATGTCTTTGTAATCAATGGAGAGAAATAGGGTCATTTATTGGAACATCCTTGAATTGTGTCTTTTTATTTTTAGTAAAAGGAATTGAAATTACTCAGATTAGAAGTATAACACCAAATAAAAGATAATCAATAAATCACAACTTAGAATTTATGACGCTTAATCCAACAAGGAGGTTTTCTCTGCCTAAGCACTTGGCACCTATTTCCATCTAATCATATTTGGGAGTTAAAATAAATTTTCTGAGGTCACAACTTACAAAGGATTACTTTTGCTTGGAAACATGATCAGAGAAAAAGAAAGTATTCAGCTTTTAGAAGAACCTATCCACCAGAGCATTCATCCAGAGGGTGGAAGAAAGACAGGTTCAAAGTTCTAGTCCCTACTCACCATAAAAGTATTTGAATGACTACCATATAACCTAGCAGAGCAGAGTATTTTGCAATGTGTTAAAGTCAAATGACAGTAAAGAAAAAAGAAGGAAAATTCACAAGGTCAGTTAGAGATCCTGACTTTCTAGCTTTTGCATAGGCATGAACAGGAAGTTTGTTGGCATACAACATGCTTGCATAGGGAATCACATCCCTCAAGCATGACTGCCAGTGGTTGTCTGGTGGTGACAGGAATCTCTGCTGGAGGAGTGTTTGCACCAGTGTCTTTGACTGGGTAGAGATTCCCAGAGCTGCTGCTCTGCTCAGTTCTAACCTGGTTGGCTCACGTTCCTACATGATCACCTCCAGCATGTAATTAACAACATATAAAACAGCTCATAAATATCTTAACGACATATTAAAAATTGCTTGTGTGAACATTTCTGTAGCTGCAGTAGCAGTATCGACTATTAACAAGTGTCTTATCTATGCACACATATGAGTTCTACAGCAGAAACGGCCTGGGCATTTCTAGGACATTCCAATCAGGACACTAATCAACACATTTGAACATACAGATTCCCCCCATTTCCTGGGGAGAATCTCTACCACTGCCTGAAATTCCCATCTGGAGAGCTACTGTCACAATCAGTCAAACACTTTGCTGTGGAGGGATAATGTTGAACACCCATTTCAAACCAGTCTCAAAACAGCCCATTATCTCACTGAGGGGCCCAGAATTTCCACTTTCCTCCTTGGGGCATGCATTTCTGGAGCACAGTGACTCACCGCAGTAGTCACTGGGCGGGTCCCGTTGTGCCTGATTCCCACTTGCTTTCAGAGAACTCTTCTTCAAAGTAGTGTAGCTAGATTTGAGCATTACTGGACACTACAGAATTCAAATGTATGACAAATCCATGGGAAATAACCCTTATTACTAATTTTGCTTTTAGAAAATTTTCTTTTAATTCTACAGCATTTTACAACCAGCTTTGTATCTTAATGTCTCCACCCATATATGCAGAAATGTGTTGCTCTGAAATGCAGAAATTTCCACAGAAATGCCAGAAATAGATACACCCCACAAAAACCTCCACATAGCTTACATTATAGTTCAAACAATGAGAGAAATCAATATGTTCCTCAAAAATATTCCTATGGGAGAAAAAGGAAGGATTTCCTCTTATTTTGTGTGCAAACCAATGTAGAAGTACTATTTTTTAAAATTATGTAAAAGCTGCAATGAAATTGAAAAGAAAGTGAGCAAACAAAATGTAGAAATCAATGTTTTAGTAGGAATTTCAAGGGTATTTGCTTTCATAAATAACTATATCAAAATATGAAGCCAAACTGATTCATAGATGAGAGGGAAAAAATAGTGTTAAAAACATAAGACTTTGCTGTATTGAGGAGGAGATGAGGGATGACGAGGTGTGATACAGTTTTTTTCATACATATATATGAAATACATACTTCATTAAAATCACTGCAGAAAGCCAACCTATGCAAAGGGAGTCAGAAAATAACATATCTTCCTTTTATGCACAAAAATGCTTGTCTCCAAAATA
>JANPWX010000158.1:279413-367869 GCA_024734555.1 Trochalopteron elliotii | reverse complement strand
GTAGAAGAGTGAAAAGATGCTTGGATGAGACAGCCTGGGCAGCACAGCAAGTTACAGCCTTACTGGGAAGTCTCATGTTCCCATGTCTACTTGAACAGCTGGCTTTGTTTCACACACAAGACTCTGTATATTTTCTCATTAATTAAAATATCTGTCTGTTCTGCTTCCTTCCTATTTACCATTCCACAGGCATTTATGTCAATGTCAGTGTTTTTAGCAATGGTTTTGTGTGTAATCATGGATGAAATCATTAAGTAGTTACTAAGCAATGATCCATGAGGAAGTTGTTGTAGAAGCACAACCCAGTCACTACAGCTAATAACCCATGCCCAAGCATTTTAGATCACTCCTAAAAACTATTTAAAATGTGCTCTACTACTAGAGTGCTGGTTTAACCTTTTAAAATTAATATTTTAGGGGTTTATTACATTTTTGGCTTTGTGGGCCCATCTGAAATATCTTCATCTGAAACAGCACAAGAAAACTTAAAATCTCAGAATACAGCTTGATAAAGACCCTACCAGTATGGTATGGAGCTGATGGTGAGTGAGTCACTGAGGCAGATTAAAGAACACAGAACTTGACCTCATTTTTGCAGCTACCAGAAAGATAAATCTTTACCAAATCTGATGGTTAACAAGTAACATGCTTTTGTCAGGTAGTTCCTTTCAGTTATACTTCATGTCTCTCTCTCATGCTAACTCAGCATTTGATTTCTTTCTTTCTCTAATTTTAACCCATTCATGTCAGAGATATCTTGTACTCTCAGGAAAGTGCATCGTGTGTTTAAAGCAAAATTACAAAGTTAATTAAAAATATTTTTTTGCACTATCCTTGTTTTGCTGTGGGTTAGAGAAAAAGAAGGTGAAATGAGAGATAAGGAAAGAGCTGCTCTAGTGCCTTTTGTTTCAGATCATAAAATAAGAAGATGGGTTAGGGAATGGTTGAAGGATTTAAACAGAGAGGCAAGTATAGAAAGGATTTTCTCCTATAAACCTGCATGAAATACCTTTGAAATCTTTTGGGCTGTTTTAGCTTGAAAAAAACACTTGATTTGTAGTTGAGCTTATCCTATATTAACAGGCATGCTGACATTAACTTGGGGAAGAAAGGCTGAGAATCCTTCCCTGTCTCCGGCAAGTTATTAAGATTCACAGTAAACCTTTGCAGGAAAAGAAAACAACTATGAACAGCAGAGCTGAGTTTGCCAAAGGACTCTGGGCTGTGCCAGTGCCTTGGGGGCAGCACGTTCTGGGTGGACGTGCCTGTCTGTCACCAGTGAGCATCCTGAGGGACTCCTGGGGAACAAATTTAGGACCAGGAGATGGAAAGAAAAAAAACCCTGCTTATTTAGGGAGGCTATGCCAGTAAAGCAATCAGCTCTCACTCTCCAGCTCCAGGGTTCTCTACAGAGCTGCCTAAACCTATTTTCAGTGATGCCCTGCAGCTTTCCAATGCTCCCAGTCCACCAGGGCTCACACTGCAGCAGCTGCTCATAAACATGTGAAACCAACAGGAAAGGACAAGTAACTTCCAAGGACTTAACACTGAATTTAAAAAGTTTTGGAACCTGCTTTGATTTTCTCCATGAAAAGTTGGAGAGATATTCCTTTTCTGAGAACATTTGGGTCAAATGCTCCTGGCAGAACCGAAAGATAACACAGAGTTGTGATCAACCTGGGCAGAGTCAGAGCAATTTAAACTTTAGTGGCCCTACATAGGTAATCTGGTCTTTATGACAGTCTGGGTTTTGTAAAAAGTCTTGTTTAAATTTAGAGCTAAATTCTTTAATATTTTCCTGTAAATAGCCAATCTCCTTCTACCTTTTCTAGAGCTAAGATTTTATCCTTCACTGTATTCTCATTAAATTTCAATAGAGAATTAAATTCACAGGCACTTTTTGACAAAGCAAACATTCGTGCCTACTACTGTGACATTTGTGTACCCAAAACTCAATATGTCATACTTATCCTCTTGCATTTAAAAAGTCCCCCTTCCGAAGATCACAGATGAGCACTTCCTTGAGCGCTTATCCTTAAGTTGGCACAATTTCCACACTCATTTTACAGAGTCAGCTGAGGAAACGGTCAAAGAGAAGGTATGCCATGCAAGAGATGCATAAAATCCCTCCAGAGCCAGGCTGCCACTCAGCTTGTCCTTCCTTTCCATTTTCATATAAATTTAAACTGGGACACACAGCTACTGCCTAACCTGTGTATCTGCATGCACCCTCTACCCATACTTGGGCAGTGGGAAGCACTGAGTAGGAAACTAATATGAACAGGAAAGGAGGGAGTCACACTGCACTCCACAAACATCTCCACTCTAGATGCCAGAGGGTTGGATATCCAGGCCACACGCTGGAGCACACTTGCACAGATGTGGAGACTTAGCACTGCATCTTAGAGATGTCAGGCTGTTACTGTTAATCACTGATTTGCAAGTCACAAATGGGCTGCATTTGAAAGAAGTGTGTTGAGTATCAAAGGTGCAACTTCCATGGCTATTCAGTAGCCTAAAGAAGGGGAAGGGTAGTCAGATTAAAGTTCTTCATAGTTTTATATGAAAAAACCTTGGACTATTTCTGAGAACCCTCAAAATTATTTGGACATTGTATTGCTCTTGACATGTTTGCAATTAGAAATTAAAATGTTTGGTTAATAAACAAAATTAATCCACATAGAAATAGGAGAAAAGGGTCAGAAGTGTCTCCCTTAATTATAAAGGTCTTGCTGCTGTTTCAGTCAGACATATAATGAAATTCTTTTCATAAAATTGTCTCATTTCATCTTAGAATGACTTAAAGCTTTTTCTGTTCCTAGTCTTCCTGCAGGAAGGCAATTCAAGAACATAATTTTTCTTATGGCAGGAGACTGCACTGGTACCCATCCTAAGTTTGTGCTCAGCTCAGCATTCTTCATGGACTAATAGTATATCGTTGACTTAAGCAGCTCTTTTTCCTGAATCCTTCCTTCCGTATTGCATCCACAGAGAGAGATCATCCCAGACTGCATGTTGAGAGACTTTTCAGATCACAGGTTTCAAGTCTCAGGCTTTCACTCCCTAGCTGTCTTCCCAGTAGCCTCTCCATATCTGCCATGTGTTTGATCACTGCTCCTGCACAGAATCATCATGACCCACCCTGCCCTGATAATTAATTTTAATTCCACATCCTTGGAAAATGTCATCAAAATACCCTTCTTTTTCATATCAGGGTCACTAAGAAAATATTAAGCAATATCCGTTCTGCAGAAGATCCTTAAAAGCCCTCAAGTATAAAACTTCTTCCTTCAAGATAAACTTTTGCCATTTGTTTAATTTGGTCCCATTTGGTTCATTTCCTACATCCCTTAAAGTACTATGGAAAGCAACATTGCTGTATATAACTGCTGCTGTGGTGCTTTAGTGACTATTAGGCTACCTGCATGTCTTTTGCATGGAAAAACAAGTTGTCAGGGGAAGCCACGGGTTTATTCTGACAGTATCTTGTTCTAGGATATCAGAAAAAGCATTGGAATCTTATGCTGAGTTTTATCCTATCTTCTTCCTACAGGACTGGAAACAGCAGTGCTCTGAATGGTGCCTTTTCACAGCTGCATGAAAGCCCTTCCACCACTGCCCTCCACCCTTCCAGCAACTGCACCACGTATGTAACACCAACCAGCACTGCAGGGAGGGGAGACACCTGACCTGATGAATTCTCATCTGTTTACCTCTGAGTCTTTGACAGCACCATTTTTACATTTGTTCTCAAAACCCCCAGACATCATGTTCTGGGATGACCACGAACTGTAGAGTAGTTGCTGGCATTACATTTCTTCTGTCCTCCTTTTAAAACTACCATATTTTCTGGTCTACAGTCCTCTAATATAACCCTTGATTTTATGAACTTCCAAAAAGCCTTTTTCTCCAATTTATTTTTTGAAATGTTAGAAAGGCATTTAGTATATCATTATAGAAAATTGAGGACTTGTATTCATCAATCCTTAGGCCATACTCAGTCTGTCTTTAATCATTCTTTCCACTCTGAATGCATAGCAGCTAATTCCTTCTAATTTTTTGTTATGTGAATCCTTAATTTTTTTTTTGAGAGGTCTGACTCAATGTGGGAGATGGTCAGAATTGTAGTGTTGTTTTAAGTTATTGCAGAATTGATGAGACTTGTTGGGGAAAACATGAGCTGGGCTCCTGATTTCCTGGCTCAAGCAAGGCTTAGCAACAGAAGGATGGCTGGATTGAGGCGGAGGTCTTACAGCTGAGAAGAGACACAGAAGGGCATCCACAGATCTGTACTCCCCCTTCGCCCTGAAAAACGAGCCTTTGTATAAAACTTGTCCATTAAGCAATAAGTCTGTGTGTGCAAAGACTCTCTGGCCAAGGTCAGACAGTCTTCACTGCTGCCTATAGTACACCATTGTTCCATCCCTTTGGGGAGGGACAAAAATGTATAGTATAAAAGGATGGCTTCAGAGCAGAAAGGGTCACAGGGGGAAAACACCTCTGCCTCCTCAGGATCAGTTGGTGGACTGTGTCTCTCCTCCTCTCCTGCAATGATGCCCTTAGGTGAGCTTTGCACCTCCAACTTTGTTGGACCATACCTGGGAATATTAATTTCATACACGTGTGTGTGTGTACTCACATATATAGCACAGATAGATGTCTGCTGCCATTCTTTCTGTAGTGACATGTATTAACATTCTGTAATTGGTTCATTTATCACCAGCAACCCTGAACCTTCTTTCCTGTTGCTTCAATGAACTGTACTATTCATGAACCCAGGTCATGCAAGTCCTTACTGAACACAACCAGATCTGAATTGGTAAACCGCAATTTTTGTGACCCTGTGAGCTTTTGTGAAAGCTCTTATTGAACTTAAATAGACATACCATCCTGACTTACCCATGATCAGGAGTTTAACCCTGTCAAACCCAGCCACTCTGATCTTTGAGGACCAGCTGCAACCAAAGGTGGTTTATTTTCTGCTAAATTTCTAGACCTTTAATGCAACACTCATTTTTTGGAGAGTCTTGTTCTATTTCAATACTTTGCAGCACTTCAGTTTTCTGTATTGATCACTTCTTTCTTCCTTTGCCTATAGCCTTATTTCTTAGCTCTGCTATTTCCCTTCAGGTCTGCAGCTGATCTTTCCAAAGTTTTTTTATCTCTAGGCTGGTATATATGTTTTGAACATTTCTGTCTCTGAGATACAGAGAAATCTAAACCACATCTTACATGCCAGGTCTGGTGCTTTCAGTTATTCTGTCATCTTTAGCTAGTTCTCTCAGTTAAAATAATCCCTTTTGAAATTGCAGATCTTAAATACAGAAGGTTTTTGTTATCAATACTTCTAAACTGGGGTGCTGAACTTGAGATATCACACTAAATGATGTTGGTTTGGGAGGTGATACTGATTAGCTGCAAACCCCATGGAAGAGAGGGAAAGCAAGGCTAATGCAGTGCCCTGACTCAGGTCTGCCACTGTCCATCCCTGAATTCCATTTTCCCTCAGACAAGAAGCACCAAAAGTAACAGACATTTTGTGTTTACTAATGGTTTTCTTCTTAGCTCACCATGTAGAACAAAGGCAAATAATGTTCTGAATTTTTAAGAAAATGATGCATTTAGAGGACAAGGAGTTTTCTGCAGAGAAGGGATTTGGTTTACCATGGTGTAAAACACACCTCAGATTTTTGGAGACAAAAGCCCTGCTGAACCACCCTCACCACCATGCCTTGCACTTCAGATAAATGCATCCCTGAGAACAACAGGTTCAAGATAATGTTAGACATGGATCACAAGCTGAATGTCAAGCATGATCAAGCTCCAGTAAAAGTGTTGTATGAGGCAAGAACAAATGAACAAAAATTGTCTAAACCAGACAGTGAGAGAATTAATGATAACAGTCCTTAGCAAAACTGTAGTGAGGATGGGAGAAATCTATGCAGGAATAAACAGGAAAAGAAATAATGGGCTTGATATGCTCCAATAAAGTTTTAAAACATGTTAAAATATATCTTTCATATGTGTATACTAAAAAATGGATAAGAATTGATTGGCAAGGAAATCTGCAACACATCCACTACTGTAGTTCTCTAAAAGCAGATTAAATAGATTAAAATAGCTTTTCTCAGGAGAGTTGTGGTTATCATTGATTTTGCCTTGAGAATGATAAAAGGACTATATGAGCCCCAGAGAACCATCTAGACCTATGACTCCATAGCAAAACTGGGAAATCTAAGAAGGTCTGGTCTTTCTCATATTTACTCATTCATTCTTTCTCTAGATACAGACTCTTTACCATGGAAATATATAAGTGAAAAAATTTCAACTTTAGCAAATGTAATTGTTGAGGTCTTGATATCTTCTGTTTTGATGAGAAAACACAGCATAGTGAAGGCCAAATTAAAGTGGTAGGAGCAACTCCTTGTTGTACCTAGTGGCACAAATTGTTCTTTTTCACTATGTGTGGTACCAGCTGGAGATAATTTTGTTTCCTAAAAACTGCAGGACTTATTATCTTTATCTTGGCAGGTTACCATTTTAATATTGCTCCTTGCTTACCTTGATATTGCTCCCCTCCCTCATTATTATTCAGATAAAAGACAAGACTTTTTTTTTTTTCCTGATAAATTCCCCATCAATGCCTCTATTCTTCCTCTGTAAATTCATTTTTTTGGTAATTTTAGCTGGTCCTTCTAAAACAGTCTTCATTACTATTAATCTAGGTCTTCTACAATATGTAATTGCATATGTCTATCATACACAGGAGTTTGTGTGAAAGCCTTTTATGTTTAAACTCTATAACCCAGCTCTATAATTAGAGCCATCAGATGGTTTTTAATCTCTGTCTGCCATTAATTTTACCATTACCAGTTCACCAACCTGCAGCAGCCACTGTGGCTCTTCTCTTTCTGGACTGCAGGCCATGGTGGGATGGGGCTGGAGAGGTCCTGCCCGTGTCATCCTGCTCATCCGACCCAAAAACGAGAAGGAAATTGCAGCTTGGCCTCCCCATAGTAAAAAAAAGTGGACCAGAATAGATATATTTTCTTTACAGGTCTCCCCACGCTGAGGTATATTTGTGCCCTGTTCCTATTCAGAGCCTTTGCACTTTAATATTTTACAACAACATTGCCATTTCTACATTTCTGCCTAGGGAGCTGATGAGGTAGTGTTTTTGAGATAGTATAATATTTTAATTTAAGGCCATTTTATATAAAAGAGTGGAAAATTATTTTTTGTGGAAAAGGTTCGTACTTTTCAATTTTTTCTTTGAAGACAAACATTTCTGTATACTTCAAATTACTTTTGCTTTTCAGCTGTGGATAAGATGCAAAAATCAGTCATGGATATACCCTGGTCATCTGGGGAGAGCACAAACCATCACTGAGGACAGACAGAGGAACAAGAATGAAAAGAAACTTAGAAAATTTAAACTTGTTATAAGATACCAATTTAATACACAGAAAATTATGTTTAAGGTAGGGAAACATTAAAAATTTTACAGAATATGGATGCTAAAAGAGTGAGTAATCAATTGTTCAGCATGGGGAAGGATAAGATGACATTGCCTTAATTTGCAGCAAAGGACACTTAGGTTTGACTTTAGGAAAACCTTGCTAATTCTAACAATAGAAAAGTACTGTTAGAGGCTACTCAGAGAGATGGCAGAATTCCCAATGGAAAGTTTCAAGAACATATTTCCAGAATGGCTTCGGTATGTTTGGTTCTGCCTCATTATGGAAAGATAACCTGACCCAGCCTTGTATTGCTCTGAGCTCCCTTCCCTGTATTGTTTCAAGGAGACAAAAAGGAACCTGAGAAAAACTTTCTCAAACTTAAGTTTCAGGTCAAATTGAAATTTCTCCTGAATTTCTGATTAAAAGTAAAAGTGTTGGAGATTTTTATGAAAAAACGATTGAACAATTTTTTCCCCCAAGTGTTACTGCTGATTATTTTTTAAAATCTCTAATTCTTTAATATAGTTCCAAGAGGAGAAAAAACCCACCTCTTTATAATTCAACGTGAGAGACTTTTTACCTGGACTGAAAGTGGAGCTGAATTTCTCTTTCTGGGTTTGGCTGACATGTGAGCTTGGGAATGCACCACACATCTTGGCTGATCAGTGAGACAGAGTGCTTTTCTTATAGTCTTAAGGCTTGTACTGCAGGAAGAAAGTCTTTAGCAAATTGGATGTAGATAGCAACATCTCTTCCAACTTGGCATCACCTCAGCCAGTTCAGAAGAGACCGTAAAGCCCATCACCATAAGGAAAAAGGCAATTAGCTGGCTACCTAAAATGAACAGAGAGCTACCTCCTCCACAGCTGGAGGCACACTCCACTGCTGTGCTGGAGATGGTGTTGGGTACCATAGAGGGAGAGGTGAGAAAAACAATACCAGATTAGATCAATTCATGATTTCTTCTGCTCCTTGCAGAATAATTCACAGGAGCTGTAAGCAGCTGCCCCTGGGTGCAGGTTTCCAGATGCTGTGTGTGTTGTATCTTGCCACTCGGCAAGTGTGCTCTTCTTCCCAGTGCTGACAGGTCTGGCCCTGCAACCATCTACCTTGCAAAGTAATGAGACCAAATGAAATGGAGCTTGAAGAATTAACATTCTTTCCTTAATCTATTAATAACTGAATAGTGTTGATTTTGGTGACAGCTAGATACTTTATTGTGAAGCAGACTAGTTAATTAGAAGCATCGTAGTGAAGGTTATATTGGATATGTGCATCCCTTCAGAAATGTGCATTTTTAATAAGGAGAGGTTGGTTTTGCTCAGTCTTAAACAGTCACAGAAAATGCTATGTGTGAAAAGGACAACAAAATTTAAAAAAATAGACAATTTTCTCCAGCTCTCTGTTACTGCTTTTTTTACTATTCAAAAGATCTCTCTCTTTTCAATGTGGCTACCAGCTAAAAGCTATCAGTATACAAAAGGAGGCATCACACACATGCAGATTTCTGCACCAGTACCAAGCCACCTGATTTTCAGGGTCCTGAGGGCCATTTTCCTAACCTGAATAACCACACAGACAGGCACCTTTCTTAATAAGGAAAAGCATTCCCATTTAACAAACTTAACTCTGGTCACAAGCATCTCATAGGTTCTTTTATGTTCTCCTGCCGCTGGCAGACACGAAACCCAGCTAACCCACAAGCATTTCTTAACTGTATTTAAAGAAGGTTCCTATGGTCTCAAAACAGTTCATATTAAATCTATAGGACCTCTGGATAAATTGGAAGAAATAGAGGTTTTGCGTGATTTAACTAAATTTATTTTAAGCTGATTTAAAGCGACAGTGGTACAATTTTGAATTTAGCCATCACCTTCTGGTAACTTGTTATTCTGGGAGTAGCTTGTTCACATGTCAAGGCTTTCAGATTGAGGAGCTGGCTGTTAAAAATACCTCTATTTTTCTAGCACAGTTATTAACTAGTACAAGTCAATGCTTGTAAAACTGTTGGTTGTTATTTTAAATATCAGCCTTTAAGTAAATGCCTTCTCATTACCACTCTCCAAGTGAGTAAGGTACTGAGAGTGAGGGCACAAATGAGTATTTCCAGTGGTCCCTGCGAATCCCTGGCGCTGCCACCATTCATATTTCTATACCTCTCCAGCCTTAAAGACTGCACAGCAGTGTCAGCTGCTCAGGTTAACTTATTACCTGTGTAAAATTACAGGCTTTTTGCTCTTGATCCTTACACTTATGCTACTGTAATAACTGAAAGGTCTTGTTAATAATCACTGTCATTCACCACAAGAGACACACAGGCACTCAGGCTCCTCCTTTCTTTTTCTCCTCCATCTCTCCACCGTAATGCTTCATCCCCTCCAACTGTACAGAGTTTGCTCTGCTTTCTGCTCCTGTTGATGCATCTCATCATCTGCAATCACTGCTTTCTCTCCACCTCTCACTTCTTCCCTCTCTACCCAGCAGCTATTTTTTCACCTTTCAGCTCTGGCACAGAATGGGTCCAGCAGTACTCATCAGAGGAATATATCTGCAGAGTCCCCACTGGCTACTCAGATCAGGTTCAAGCATCTCTGGTGGCTCTGCACTATTGGGCCAGTGGGTCCCAAAGAGGCAGATGGGGCCAAGCCTGTCAGAGGCTGCTTCTTCCCAGTGGTCCCTTCACCCTTGTACTGGCATGGGCTGCATCACCCTGGGAGGACTGGCCGGCCCCTGGACACCTGCCAGGCACTGGTGCTGGCGCTGGCATGCTTGCAACAGTGTCCTCTTGCTCTGCAAGAACTCAGCTATGGCCCTGTTAAATGGCAGCCTGCATTTAAGTAGGGGAAGCTTAGATTTTGATTACTAAACTCCATCAGAGAACAACTTTGGGATCTTTGTGACATTTACCAAATGAGCATCTGTTTCTTCTCTCAAATGGCTGTTTGCATCGGTAAGTTCAGGTTTGGTATTCCTAAATACTGTTTGGTCTAGGAAGACAACAAAGTGCTCTTCAGATTTGCAACTGTAGATCTGCTGAGTTATGCAAAAAGGCTGTAATTTTCCTCAGGCTTCTTCTTCTGCTCCCAAAGGGCCAGTGGCAGCTGAGTTTATGGCCTTGTGGCCCCAGAGCTTCCTGCTGATATTAGCAGGGGAAATTGCTGGGGAACAGACACCAAATGTATTTGTGATATAGTCATGATATTGACAGGTAGGGAAAGACAATAACAGCATCACCAGACGATAGAAAAATGTGCATTTCTCTTTCCCATCCTCTGAGTATCCCCATTTCAGCCTCCACATCTCCTTAACTTCAGGAAAAAAATGTGGGGCCAGCACTACCAACTGGATACATCTGAAGTTAGGATCCTTTTAAAGTTTTTAGACACCTGAATAAAGTATTGGCCTGATATTCAGGAAGGATCAAACCTGCTTTATTTTACCTTTGCTCTCCTAGAAATTACGTATCCTATATAGGTGTCCAAAAATGAATTTAGTAGTTTAATATGTGTTTAAACACATTGTCCCAGGAATGTCTCACTTTGATTAAAAAATTCTATTATTGCAGTGTCTAAATAGCAGCAATAGAATTACAACCCAGAGTATTTTATTCCAAGTGGAGGAGGTGTTCAAAGGTGTACCAGGGGAGTACGATATCTGGATGAGAAAAGCAGATTTCAAGAGAGCACATGTGGATGGGGACATCAGAGTTGTTCGGCAGAACAAAACTGTAGAGAAAAGACTTGAAGTTTTGTAAATATATTCTTACAGTTCAGGAGACTTTATAGCTTCATCAATGACCTCTGAAGAAGGATACTTCTTGTCCATAGATGGAATTTTGCTTCTGTATTTGAAGACCACAATTTCATTTTGAACCTGAGGAAATGGAACTGGAGAACCTAGCAAGTTCTAGTGAAGAGAAAAGTGGGGAAAAGTAACCAGTTTACAACTTTACCCAGGGTTTTTTGTATCCTATGGTTTCCAGGAGCCATAGAGTTGCCAGAAAAGGTCTGTGGGAGGAATCATCCACTTACAACCTCTTTCTTTTTTTTCTCAGATCTATAATTAAAATATTATAAAACTGTCATTTGTTTTGGATAATTTTGGTTGATTCTGTTTCTGGCTGTGATTTACCACTGATATCTTGGTAGTTGATGTTTCTTGTGATGTTAAAATTAAGTAAATGTTTAAAATTAAGTAAATGAGTAATGTTAAAATTAAGCAAAGCCCACCACAGGATCTCAGTGTAGTTCTAGAGCACTTACTCTCAGCTTTTCCACAACTATACCATTTATGTAACTTCGTGTAAGTAATACCTAATCCTGCAAGTGATACTCAAGGGAGTAATACCACTGACAACAAGCATCTAAGTTTAGCACCAGATTTGAAGGCTGGCACACAGTCAATAATAGAGTCCAAAACTGCTGCCCAGCACTTCTACAACAGCAGTCGCAGCTGAAGACTATTGCACACCCACCAGACATTCTACAATAACATGCTTGGGAGGTGTTTCCTCAATAGTCTTGATAGTCAGTGAAAAAGCAGAATGGAAAACAAAAATCCCAGCATCCAGATACAAAATATTTTGAGACTCCATTCAAGCTATTATAGCTGTGCTAAAACTAGCCTTGAAAATTTTAGACATGCTTCTCATGGGCATGGAAAAACATTGTGTCACATCCTAAATTGAGTATTGTTGATGCATTCACAAATGGCCATGCAAAATTAGATAATTTAATGACAAAAGGAAAAAAAAAGTTAGCGAACACTGCTGAAGAATTACATACAGTACCATCTGTTGGCTTTTTTTCTTCTTCCCTTGAATCTTTGCACGTCCATTGAAGGTTACTGTTACCATCTGAGTTGCATAAACTCAGCACGAGTAAACAGAAATGATTTATTTTGTGAATTTCCAAGTTCAGAACTTGTGAACTGCAGCATTTAGCCTTGTCACTGATTAAACTGTTTTATAAAGAATTTCATTAATCTTACTTCATTGTATAAGTTGTTAATTTTAGAGGATTTCTTGCTATGTGTTTTCATAGTTCAATAAAAAATGATCAAGTTAAAGTGGAGATGGATATGGAGCAGAAGGTCTGTGCCTTTAGGGACTGACACCAGTTATTAGACATATATCTTAAAGAATCTGAAATTCCTCCTGGCAGGTGTATCATAAACAAGAAGCTGTAACTTATGGTCTGATGGTGCTGAGCTACTTGGCCATTATAATTAAACTTACATTAAAAGAACCCTCCTGCTGTTTCTCTCTCCTTCTGGAAAGGCTAGCAGTTTTCTTCAAACAATTATGACAGTATTTCCAACACCTCTGCATTAGTTTTCAGGATATAAAAAGCCACATGCTCCTTTACATGGCCAGACTGCAAATCTAGCAGAGGGGAAAGGAAGAACAGGAACAGGGAGCACAGGAACAGGGAGCAGCATTCCCCATCAGAGATGGGGATTACTGGGAAGAGCAAGGTAACAGCAAGTGTGATCTCTACTTCCAGGTCTATTTTTAAGATAAAGTGAAATAGCTCCACATCTCTCTAGCTAAAAGAAAAAATAAAATCCAAACAAGAAAACTATGTCAGTAAGAAGCCATTGCTATCCTGGATTGCCCAAAGACCCACATGCTGTATATTTAACTCATGACATGGGCAATGGCAAAGACAAAGACAAAGGCAGAGCTTCCCAGGTAGTGTAACCACTTTGGTCTCTTCCTCCAGACAATCCCAGTCCTCAGTTTCAGGCTCTCTCCCAGGCTGGTTTCTGCCCTGGAGTTCAGTCTTGCATCTTCTGACTCTGGTTCTGTTCAGGATCTTGTTCACACCTCATCAGCTCCCTTTCCCATTCAGTTCCATTTTTGTTCCTTTACCTCTTCCCTTTATCTCAGTTTTCTGCTACCTGCAGGCTCCCAGTATACTCACACGTGGCAGAGTTTGCATATTATGAAATTGTAAGGGCATTTAAAAACTAAATTTGGATCCACCTCAGCTGATTCTACACCAAGTGAATATTGAAATTTTAATTTGGGCAAAAGTTTGACACACATGAACAGAGCTTTCTGGCTTCTTCATGCTCCTCCTTGGAGCACTAGAAGTTTTCAGGCCCTCAAATGCATTAACTTGTGTGAGAATGCCAGCTTTTCCTGAAACAGTTTTGGCTGAGATCGTCAAAAACAATTTTTTTCTCCAAATGGAAATTCATAGACACAGCACTTGAGGCTTTGCAAAGTTATAAGCAATCGAAAGACAGGCTAAAATGGGAATCAATACCAAATCTTATCTACAGCCAATGCTGGGATCTTGTTTGCAATATGAACACATGCTTAAGTAGTATCTACATAGCATCCTCTCCACCTGCTGCTTCAAGAGGTATTCAGACTATGTCATAAAATGCCAGCAATTCCAATTCTTCTCCAGCCAAGCCTTCCAACTGTAGATTTCCAAAGTGCACAGAAATATTTATAACTAGCATTCATATTGCTAATTGAAATATTAGTAGGAGATACCAGCTGCTTCATGTATCAAAATACCAACATTCATTATAATTGGTTGGCAGAGATTCCAGGGATTTTTAAAATTTTTGTATAAATTTGAGTGTTAATGAAAGCATACTAGTGGAGTTGAGTGAGACCCAAACATGAACTCTAACCCTTTGCTCTACCCCTGCCTTTGTAAGGGCTTTAACTGCAGAGCCAAAGCCTGAGCTAAGATCCCTGGAAAGCAAAGAAATAGCATCACAATTTGACTTTTTCCAATTTCTTTTTCTCAGCTGTGCAGGAAGAACACACCAGATATTTGAAAAGGTTTATGCTATCCGTATGGCTTGGTGCACATTTATATTAGCTAGAAAAATGAGAGAAATGGAAAAAGAAAGTCTTGAGCAGCCTTGAAAGACGTTGCTTTAAGGAAGCTTAACTCAGTCTCTCCAGAGCAAAGACATGTTTTATCCCACGCATTGCCAGTTTGTAATTGCATGTCATTTTCTTAATTGCATATTCAAATGATTAAGAAGCACTGCTGCTAGCACTACGATCACAAGTGAAATTAATATAGGCTCTCACTGATTTTGGAATGATTTGGAAAATTATTACATGTGTAGCATTACATGTATATTAAATAAGAAAATAATGACCATTTAGACATTTTACACAGTCTAGGAACAGCAGGTGCAAATTCATTATTCTCTTCAAGCAGCTCACTAACTCTTATAATCCTCCTTCTTGGAAAGACTGACTATATAATTGTTATCAATCTTGTGGTAGCTATCTTGCCTAACTAGGTGGGCACATTACAAGTTAGACATCCCTGTCCTAGGCATTGTACAAACAAAAAGAAAAAGTGGATCCATGAAAAACAGAAATTACAGTCTAGAGACTAAAGTTAGTAGGCGACAAGGTAAAGAAAAAGCATTGTTTTAGTTATAGTGTATATTAGAAGCTGAATTGCCCATTGCCATGACTTACCATGCTATGATATCAAGATTGATTTTACCTGAGCAGTTTGTTAACTTTTCATTGTATCAATGCAGACATTTATGCTATGCACTCATCATAGTTGTGCCCAAGAGAGTTGGAGGCTCATGACAGCTTTAGTAGCCAGCCTTTGGATAAATACATGGAGGAGCACTACACAATGAAAAAGCAGAGATTTCATTCTCAGCATCCTATTAGTGTAACTTTTAAATGGTGATAAACTCTCACTGAAATGTGATATTAGTGGGACTTTAATACATTCATGGCTCAGAATCCCTTAGAAAGGGGTGGAGGATTACTGTCTAATCCTCCTTTACTGGTTACCTAACAAAAATCCAGTAGATTATATAAAATAACCTAGTTATTTGGTGTCTTTGAACTATCTATTTTGCTGTATTAGGACAAGGCACACACTGGACATGGCATCTCTGATCCTGACTTTCCTCCTGTTTTGCTGCATTAGATATTTTTGCTTTGTTTTTGGCATTACTTTCAATGAAATAACACAAGTGAGAAAGCAAAGAGGTCCCAAAGCTCCAGAGGAACTGGAGTGAACTGTGCTGGTGGTGGGACTCCCCTACTGGGCTCCTTTCCAGGGATCCATGTAGGTCTAGGATCTAGCACACCAGCTGAGTGCTAGAGCTGGCTGGAATGCTTCAGCCACAAAATTTTGTCTGAAAACTTGCATTTGTCAAAAACAAAAAAAAAAAAACACTCAGAGGGAAAGCACAGTTTCACTGAAAAAGATCTTTCAGGTTTTAGACAGAATCTTTAACTGGAAAGGAATCTTTTCTCCCCAGAATTTGCCATCCAAGGCATATAAACCATGGTTCCCCTCCCTGCTCTACCTGAAGTACATGGAGTATTTCAGCTTTCATTTCTCTTGTTTAGCACCTTCAATGCTAATAATTGATTATTTCAGGCTGGGTCAATTTACTGTTCTTCAATGTTTGGACTGTTTCTTGTTTTGTCCTGCAATGACAGGGTGTCTTTTTTGCAGCCAGAATATCTATCTGCTGCTGAGCCTTACCGACACTGCTGCCAAAACTGTACCATCAGATTTTATCTTCACAACACATAGGAAAGCTGTAGGGAAAAGATACTGGGTTTCTAAGGCAGAGAGGGCACAGAATCTTGCTAGTTATGTCTGTTCAAAGTCACTGAGGATGTCTGTAATTGAAGTAGTATTTCCTATTTTCTGTAGCTGTGAGGCCATTGTAAGCCACAAAATTTACACAGAGATGTACAAAGATCTGCAGCAACTCTAGATCCATTTATTTCAAATGAACTTAAGAACTCAATAGCCTTGGCCCAAGCACTTGAGCTGGACAACTCACTGCTGAGTGTAAATGACTTCAAATCAAGAGCTACTTTCTCTTCACTTGCAGACTTCTGCAAGTAGTTCCTGAGATCATGAAGGCAATATGATTGTTCTTTCTGAGAACACAGCTTTGGTTGTCTTGTTACTTTATTCCCTCTCATCTTTTTCTAGATGCCCTTAAGTTAATTAAAGTTAATTAAAAATCTGATTTGAAGATCAGAGGCAAAATTCAGTAATCTTTTAATTGCTGTTGAAACATCTGCATAGGCATTTCCATTTTCACTTAAGTTGGTTTCATTTTTTAATAAAATCTTGTCTGGAGAGTGAGGTTAACAGACACTTTGTTAGCAAAACAGCAGCTTAATAGCTGGGGAAGGCAGACCATCAGCTGCCTGTTGCTATAGAGTCTGTCTTTGGGTGTTTTGCTATTCAAGTATCATGGCTTCATATTATGCCTTTAAGGAATATTTCTAAGACAAGCGTGCATCATGCTGGATTAAAGTCCTGACGGGTTTTTTTCTGACTATATGTAATCCCATATTATTAATTAACTAGAAGGTGTGAGAGCTCTGACAGTTTCTGAAATGGAAGAGAGCAAGTTCCTTAAGGCTAGAGGCTAAGAATTTCAATCTGCAAAGACCTTAATGTCAGTGTAGTGCTGTGCTTTTGTACTTTTTGTTTCATTTTGCAAGATCAAATACTGCAGCCCTGTTGTATAATCCAATTCATGTTACCTGACCAAATAACAGTATAGACATAGGACACTGCTTAAGTTTAAATGCAGCATATAGATGAGATGAACATGCAAGTTGGCAATGAAACACAGAGCACAGAACAAGAAAATAATGAATATGGAAAAATAAGACTAGGAACAGTCTTGACATATGATCTGCTTGCCTCCTTCTCCATCACTGCAGAATCGGCTCTGCCTTTGCTCTTTGCAGCAGCTGGGCTCAGAACTCTGCATCCCCTGCACCCTGCTGTCTTATTGGGTCATTGTCATTATGGAGTTTAACCCACTGTCTCACCTGGGGTTCTTCCGCCACAAATTAAACTCATTGCTCTTCTTCAGACAATAATTTACTACAGTGTGATACTTCACTTGCTGCAGTAAGAAACTGTCAGAAATCAAAGATTTTAGGCTCATAACTTATCAGTCCAAATGCATGGTACCCTCCCTATAGCTCCAAAGTGGGATTACATATTCTGCCACAGGTTAGCCAAGGATGCTGCTTTTACTAGGTTTGTAATGGCTCTTGTAGCAGTGTCACCATTGGCAGACAGTGCCAGTGCTGTGTTTTGCAATCTCGGGTAGCTATTTTCAAACACATCACTCCAACATTGATAATGCATCACCAATTAGTCTGAACAGAAGCTCACACTCCCAGCTGCACTGATTCAGTACTGTACCACTGTGCATTTCAGAGCTGTGGTTTTTGCTGTTGCCTTTGTTGTGCTCTTTTTCATCCAGGCATTTCCCATGGACCAGTTGTTGCAGTTAAATTTCTGCTCAGATTGTGGCTGTTCAAACCACTAACAAAAAATCTTTTAAAAAACATTCCACAGGGTTTGTATGTCTTGTGAGAGAATATGTGGGTCTTGAAAGACCAAAGGAAATGATAAAATTTATTTCAAGAGTATTAACATTATTATAAATTTTAAATGTTTTAAAATATCACACTCACTGAACTCTTAATCACATTTGAACATGTAATGATGATGCCAATATTTTGTAAGTTATGATAAAAATAAATTTCTTCAGAGATCTGGTTACAGAGTAACCATTGACAACCAAAGTTTCATTCTGTTGAGTTCATTCCATCAGTTTGGGAAGAAAATTTTTCCAGGCAACCATGTCTCAAATGCACTCGCTAATTAATCTATTAATATTAAAGGCAAACAGTTGCAAATTCTGCAGCATAATTTTACCCCTTGTGCATTCTCTCTAGAGTAGATCCATTATTCTGATGCAATTAAGATCTCTGAATTTTTGCAATGATTTATTAATAGTAATTTGTAATGCAGCAATTGGTTGGTGCCCCAATGAAATGTTCATATAATAAAGATATTGCTGGTTTTTAGAATTTTATTCCAAGATTAAGGAAGGAGAGAGGTTGTGGCAGAAAGAGCCAGGATACTGTAATCATGTGTTATTAGTTGCACCTTTAAAAATACAGTGTGTTTAAGGTACAAATGATATGTGGGAGGAGCAGCATCCAAGTTTGTATCTGCAACACTTCATATGCCAGAATATGGCCAGTAGTCTTTTAAACATGCTTCTGTCAAAGACAGGAACTCCCACATGTTCCTATTACATCCCAGGTTTGAAAGTAATTTATAAATGTTTAGACAATGTAGAACAGGCAAGAAATTCATTAAGTCTTTCTTCAATAGATACACAGAGACAGGAGTTTCCATCTGGTACAGTCCAGTGGTTCACACTGCAGTGAACTGAGAGTGCATATGGTTTCTTCTGGCAAATACTTCACTTTTTAGAACCTTTCCTTTCAAGCATGGAGAGGGGGGGAAGAAAAGAGAACAAAAAACAATAGGAAGGTCTCCCTGCTTCACCTCTGTATTTATGATACCACTGAGTCTGTGAGAGTCCTGTATCCTAATTCCACAGTAAGAAGATATTGCTAATGTATCTTTCCTGCTGGTCTTTACTAAGTTGAATGATTGATGCATCTGCACAAGGTATATTCTTCTTGTAGCCACATATTCACAGGCAGAATTAGAATTACATATGTTGTGGCTGAATTTGGAAGAAATAAAATTCTATGTGAATAGTGAGAATAGTGATAATTTCTCACTTCCTTGCTGATGGTACATGAGACAGACAATACCTGGGTTTTGTTACAGCTCCCCTTTCAGAGTATGATGTTACTTGGTTTCATCACTGGCCTTCTTTGCCATCCCAGTACTCTGTAGGGTATATGGATGTATCAGTGCTTTATAAAGTGCCAGGGCTTGAACATGATTTAAAATAATGTTGAAAACTTACTTTATTTAAAACTAGGCTAAATAATATTATTTAAAATAACTTAAAAGCCTAAAACTTGATTTACTTAGAGTTAAAATGACAGAATAATGAGCAATGCCCAGCAACATTACTCACAAAAATTTCATTAATCTTTACTTCTTTCTTATACACTTTGCTCCATTGATAGGTGCTATGATTATCTATAAATGCCATTAATTTCATTACTATATCAAAGCACACAAATCAAATGAACATCAACATACACCGAGCTTTTTAGATGTGTCTTAGGTTGCAATATGTAACCAAAGATGTGTATTCTATTTGCCATCTGTTGAAACTGGTTAGGGATGTGTTTTTCTTTATTGCTTGTATAACCCATTCCTCATAACTCCAGGGGAGAGGGGGCGGGTGCCTTCTGCTAATGGACCCGCTGTTAAAAGCAGGTGGAGCAATGTTCCTTTTCTCTTCCAGGATCCATCTTCCCTCTGGGGGATATCTGTTGTTAATGGGCCATTAAGTATCACCACATTACTGATAAAATTACATCATCCCATTGTGAGATGCTCCACCCAGTGGGAGGAGCCAAGCATTCCTGCCTAAATAAAACCTGCAATTCAGAACTGCAGGACAGCCTGTTTCCACTGGATTCTCAGAGCAAGACTAGATTCATCTTGCCACCACTGGACCCTTCTACAGGATCATCTCTACTCCAGCAGAACCACATCTGTTATTCCAGGAGGATTTATTTGGACTGCTTCAAACACCCTGACCAACAGGTCGTATTCTGACTCTGTCAGGGTTTCTAGGATGTTTGTTTATTTACTTGTACATTTGTATTTTTAATATTCGTAGTAAAGAACTGTTATTTCTCTTCCCATATCTTTGCCTGAAAGCCTCTAATTGCAAAATTGCAATAATTTGGAGTGAAGGGGTTTACATTCTCTGTTCCAAGAGAAGCTCCAGCTTTCCGTGGCAGACAACTGTCTTTCCAAACCAAGACAAGATGTTTTAAATTTTGTTTGAATCTTATATTCCCTCTGTAATTCTAAGCAGTTATATGCAATAGAATTAAAGATAAAATAGATTTTTCTTGTGATGATGTTCTGAACCAAAGCTTTAGAGAACACTGTGTGTTACAGGAGACATGAAAAAGATGTGATAGTTGGCAACGCTGATTTTGTTTCATTACCATCACATCTGAATGCAGGGAAGCTGCTCCCAGCACTGCTAACATTTACTCCTCTGGAAATCGCCCAGACCACCATCCTTCTCCAGGCTGCAAAGAAGGGAGAAGGTATCTGGAAGCAGTGATGAAAACTGGCTGTTAAAAAGCGTGCTTTGAGCAGAGATTTGTTTTGAGTCAGGTGGCAAAATATCTGTCTGCAAGCGAGACGGGCTTGTGAGGCGTCCGTGGGCAGAGCTCACTCAGGTGCTGGCAGGTTGCAGATTCTCCACCAGCTGGTCTGAAGGCTCTCCTGAGCCCATGGAGGAGACAAGCTCCTCCTCTCCAACCAGCAGCTTTCAGTTTTATGGGGAATGAGTAACAGGAGTGCACCTACTGCTTTCCCCCACAGAGCAGCAGAAACCTCTTCTTCTTCTGGCTAAGACAGAGCAAGTGTCTCCAAGGCTCTCACACTTTTCCACAGTGCATGGCTCAGATCTTCCCGCTAATCTGGTTTTACAGTATTGTGGTGTAATGTCACTGTTGTCTGGCAGTTTGTCTGGCCCTCTAAGCCACTCAGGATGCTGTTGTACACGACACCCATAACGCATTTCCAGAGGTGAGGCTTGAAAATGCAAACACCTCCTTCACCACACCTCTCAATGTGCAATGTGATATACACTAGAGGTATTTCCTAGCAACAAAAATCAAGGAAAAAATCTTCTTATTTGGAGTTTAGAATAGGAAAATATGGAGAATAAAAAACTGCAGAGAGTGAGAAATAGGTGTTCATTATAAAATTAAATATAATTGAACTTTTTAAGCTTCTTTATGTCTATAGCCATCTCACCAGACGAAGGAAATTTTGGAGAGGTAGCTGGAGGCTGTACCACTGGGGATTTACTCCTATAGTAGTGATGACTGGAATATGTATGGGTCTATTTCAGGGACTACACACTGATTTAGCAGAGCTTTAGGTTCCCTAGGGAGTAATCAGTGGTGAGGGTGCATATGAATGTGATTATGGGGACCTCAACATACCATATGTTCTACAGGCTCAAAATATGGGAAAATGATTTCCTAATTGGTAACACATATCTGAAACAGCTGCTGTTTTAGAAGGAGCAAATCCATCACCTAGGATTCCCAAGAGGAGTTAAATCATCACTTGATACATCAAAGTGTTGGATTAACTTTTCCCTGTGAGGCAGAGTTTAACTGCTGCTGTATTTGATCCAGATACTTGATGGTCTTTGTAAATTGAACAAAAAGTCCCTGAATGCCAGAATTAAATGGTGGTTGGATCTAAAGAAAATCAGGGTTTTCCAACCATCTCAAAGGGGGTTTTGTGAAAGGTAGAAATCTTTCAAGAGGAAATCCACTTGAAATATCTTGAAAGATAATTGTTTGGATATGTGGGACATGCAAACTAGTTGTCCAGCTTAAAAAAAAGCTTTCTTGAAATAAGAGTACAAAAGTGTCACTGTCAACAGAGGAAACCACTACTATTTCTGAAATATCAAAATACCTATAGAAGACTACCGCTGGCTTAGTTTTGCTTAAGGTATGTGAGACACATGCTAGTCAAAACCCCAGCAACCTCTTTGAAGTATTCCTCAGATATTACTTCTGTCTTCTACAGCATTCAGCCTTCTGCACTGGTCAGTGGGCATCTTCAGACTATGGTCACACCCTGTGAAACCCAGATAAGCAAGTAACAAGGAACCAGTTCTCTTTCACTCACTTCCCACTCACTTTCTAGGAAACCTTGATAATTTTCCTAATTGAAGACCAGTCCAAAGTAATCAATACACCTTTATAAGAAATTGAAATACCTAATACTGGAGTTAAGAGCAGCTTGTAATATGTCTCAACAGCTTTATTGCTTAAGACAGCAATTAACTCAAGATTTCTTTTTGCACACTCAGTCAAGAGGACCTAATTTTGGAGCTCTTGATTCTTTAATATTCCTGAAAAAGACTTTTTTGCCAAAGAAGATTTCCATCCAAGTGACCTTCTCACTTTCGGGGCCCATTCAAAAAAAAACCCAGAAAACAACCCACAAATTAACAAAACCTAGGCAAAATACTGGTTGCAGATGATCCTCATTTTATTGTGAACTTTGCTATAGATCTACATGAAATCTGTTTCTATGATAGTGATGGAAAATTATTTGAAAACAATGGAATGCAACGTCAATAGGTAACTTTAAAGAAGGGGACTCTAGGCATCAAGACATGAGAGATATTCTTCTCTTAGGACAATTATCTTGTTTTCTCAGTTTTGTATGGCTAGATGCCAAGTAAGCCTGCAACTGTCACACAGAGACTAGGAGAGAACTAGATGGTGAGACCAACCCTCTCAGCTGACACCACTCTGGATTTAAGAAAGCTTTAGAAAATCTAAGGGGTATTAGACAGACTGTAAAGGAGAGAAACTGGAAGAAGAAGGCAAATCAAAGTTGAGGGACTCCGAGATTTATTGTAATAGACACAAATATGTATAATATACCTATAGGAATCAAATGCAAATTTCATGGGCCAGAATTGATGCTCTGGAAGGAAAGGAAAAGGATTTGAGATTTTGTCTTACAGTGACTGAGAGGGAAACAGAGAACACGGAGCCCATACAGCCCAGAGTATTGATTGATAAAGAACTAGGAAGATTAATTAGAAGAACAGAAAGCCACAGAGGCAAAATCTTCCTGGAATTAAAGAAGAAAGCTAATTTTTGTTCCAGAATAAAGAAAGAGGTTCAAGGGGATGCAAATAGCAGCTCTGAGCCTAGTTCAGACATAGGTTTCTGGAAGCAAGAAAGGAAAAACCTACGCATGAGAATGAAGAGAGCAAAACAGAGATGAAAAGGAGATCTCAGAACAAATTAATTTTAAGGATTTCAAGAAACTCAAAGTGGAAAAGGAACAAAAAAATATGATTGAGAAAAGCTTACTTTATATTTACTTGGAGCAGTCTTGCCAAAAGCTGAACTGACAGCAGGAGGTGAGGAACTGAACAGAAGAAGTGATTTTATGGCTTACAGGAGCAAGTAGCCAGAGGGGAAAATTAGTCTTAATTGATGCAAGGCCTTCTAGTTTATTCAGAAAATTCAGAAAAAAAACCCCCAATATTTTTCCTGTTGATTACTAGGGACAATTCTTGAAATGCAACAGCTTGTTTTAAAGAGCATATGGTAGGGGGTGCTAGGCAAATGCAGCAGACAATGTGTTACCGAAAGAAGAAAATCTCTTTTACATAAGGAGACATATGTAATCCAAATTTATCCACACCGTACCATCAAAAAGGGTATTTTAAATTGTGCCGTCTATAACACTAATATTCAGATTGCAATTACTCACTGAGGTATGTGCAATCAGTACTTTCAGACATTACTTTAAGAGGCAGCATGAATCTTAGATGTATAGAAAAAAATATAATGGAATGGTAGCTAATTTGTATGATAAGTAATGGGCTAACCTGGCTGTGATAAGTGATGTGCTAACCCAGCCTGATCACATGCTGAGGCCAATAAAAGGTCCTGTTGTCTGGAAGCTTCTTGAAACTCTGCAACCACAGGATTTATCTATTTTTACATGAATATAATTTTTCTGCCTTCCTCAAGCGCTCTTTGAATATGTGCTCATAACTTATATTTATTTTTCAGCAACATTCTCTTTATGGCATTAGGTTTTTATACCTCTGCAACAACATGGTTCTCTTCCTGTCTCATTGCCACCTTTTGTCAGCTGCCTTCCAGTTTTATATTCTCTGGCACAGTGTGAAGAAGTTTCTGATCTACCTTCTCTTATATCCACCCAAATACTTTTGTAGATGAGCCACAGAGGAGAAAACTGGCAGCACTCAGCACTCATCATAAAATTACCTCTGTTTAAAATAAAATTTTGTGTTCCTTTGATAAAGTCACAAACAAAGCATGTCACAGAATGGATCTTATTCAAAACAGAAACTAATTATGAAAACCCATCTTTGGAGCCTCAGCGCGCAGGATAGAGACCTGAAGGATGACAGGAGGAATGGGCAGCAGAAATTATGTGGGAGAACAGGGTCCCACAGTGGGATCTGCCCTGGGAGCAGCCATTTGAACTGCCAGCTGTGTGGGTTGGGTAAGGTATGGTGTCCATATGAGCCCTAGGTTAGTTGGAACAATCGAAGGGTGCTGGGGGTCTTGGGGATAGGGTGAGTGGGCTGGCACAGCCTGCAGCTCAGGGGGCTCTGTGCTGGCAACAGGTGCTGGCAGTGCCACCTCTGGGGAAGAGGGGCTTCCATGGCAGCCTCTGTGTTCAAGTGACCATCTGGATTCATGCTATGTGTGACCTCCTCAACTCTTTGTGCAGGTTTCCACGGTGGAGTTGGGATGAAGAGCATGGTCCCAACTTCACACTTTGGTTCTGCTGGGGAACCAAAAACCTGTGAGCAGGTCTCTGCAGCCAGCTGGGAAACCAGCCTGCAAGTTGCATGGCAAAGACAGTGCCATACATTTAAACCTGAAGTGGATTTTGATGAGCATTTTAAGTTCTATAGAATGAGAATGGATGACTAGCATTTTGTGGTTTAGGATAAGATCAAAACGGAGCCCAAAGTAACTTCAAAATGACAATAAATCCTATGTAGCTTGAAGAAAATATGCCCTTCCCAGTTCTGAAAGTCTCCTTCAGTCGTAGCAGATACTGTGATGCATCACCAAGACAGTGAGAACATTGATGTTACCAATTTGGCCATCATTTCCTTCTGATTGCACTGTTTCTGCTAAAGGAGCTAGCAATACATACAGCTGCTTGTAAAGAAGAACAGATTTAAAAAAATACAAAGCTTTCACAAAGGTGAAACACATGTACTAAGATAGCAGTTCAATATCTATGCACTCTTGACTTAGTTGAGTGGTTCCAACAGCTCTTTATTTTATACAAAGGCTAATTTGTGTAGCAATGTCTACTAACAGAGTAAGACCAGCTCTGGCTATGCCATAACCACAAACAAAAAAATCATTGACTTCCTGGCACATCTTCTTCCTGCAGGATCTTCCAGTACGAAGTGCTTTTTCTCTGTGAGTGGCAGTTTCCATACCAACCTTGTTCTCTTAAGCACACTTATATAGAGCTGAGATGAAAAGACTGGAGTTGAACCTGACAGCTACTGCACCCTGTGCTCACTACGATTGTAGGTTTGCAGCCTGGTTGAGGTGCTCACCAGAGAGCACTACGTCAGGAGCATCACGCCTCCATGAAACCCAGTGCCAGGTTAGGTATCTACATTAGTCACAGGGAGAACTAAACATGGGGGAATGGAAATCACTACTGAGTGAGGGGACACCTTATAATAGTCAATAGGAAGTGCTAAAAAGGGAAGAGTGTTTCTTCCAGACTTAGACATCTGTTCCTTCTCTGGCCCCAGACTCGAAAAACATATGTGAGATTCACAGACCAACACTCTGTCACTTAAATCATTCCTTTGGGCACAGACGACCAGCTCCCTTTGTTTCTTTAAAAAACATAGTCAGTGGCAATATAATTTTATCAGCTAGTCTGGTGTTCAGATCTGACTCTTTTCCAGCACGAGGCAGATCAAGCTCATTTCCCAGCAGACAGATCTGTGTGGCACACTGGGATGAGCCTCCTGTCTGCTACACATTCCCTACTGTGCTAAAACAGTGGGAACAATTTTAGGGTCAGGAGTGACAGTAGGAGAAAGCATGATGTAAATCTGAAAAGATAGTATTTAGCTAAGACAGAGGGCCTTACTTCAAGCCTTGCCCAAACACATGAGTAAAAACATGCATTATATAGCATTAAACAGTTGCCATACAATCACACACCATAAAAAAAATTATATGGTGATCAAGAACTAAACCCCAGCTATCTTCATGAAAAGCAAATGCTGTAAACATCTAGTACCCCTACATCCCTGTTTCTGAGCAGAAGACCTCTTACTGAAGCTTCTTTTATTTTGTTTGCTACTCCCTCTCTTGCCTCTAATCATGCCTCAGATCAAAGCTATCTTTGCAGTTTTCTCTTTGCAGCCAATTTCTAGTCCCTCTCCAGTTAGAGCTCTAGGCTTTCTCTGTCTTTCAACCTTATCTTTTGTTCATTTGTGGGTGATTAAGCTCCTTTCCATATCTGCACCTTGTTCTCAGTGATAGTTTGAATTTTAACTTTGGCATCATGACTCCGGAAAGATGTTTTTTACTCACTGTCTTGCTGCTAATTAAAGCTAGCTTGCTGAAGGTTCTGATCCACAGGAGTCCCACGAGATTCCTGACCCTTTCATTTGGCACACCATTATTTTCCAGGTGATCAGTTTGGGCATTTTTAAGTGGTTTTCAAAAATGATGTTTGCTAGGTACAGTGCATTAAATTCTCTCATCAAAGTAATTCTCTTTATATTTTTAAGAGGAAGTAATTATTAATCATGCTAGTTGAATTATTCATTGTAATTTTGAATTTGTCTGCCACTTTGAAAACAAACAGCTTGTTTTGCTATTACATATGTTTTAGGACTGCATTACTTAACACCCAGCTGTAAGCCTGAGTAAAAATCACAGAAACAGAAATTTGTAGGCAGATGTTGCACTTCAACATCCATTCTCACACTCAGCTCAGAAAATCTTGTGTGCAGATTTCACTTTCCTCGAGGTGATCCAGTTCCTAACCATTGACTTGGCATCAGCAATCACATCAGAGCAGCAAGGCAGGGTACACGCATCCTTTGAACTGACTCCATGGATCATTGATCCCAACAGTCACTGAAGGCAACAGGTGGTTAGACAGTATTAAAGGAATAGGTTTATTGATTCAATTCCTTAAATAAAACATTATGAAGAAAAGACTATCACAAAAGATCTGCAGATTATTCAGCAGGTTTCTGGTGTGCATGTCTCTCCTGATATAAAATATGCATGGTACAAATGCCCTGGGAGTCTGCTGCTTGTCATCAGGGTTGTGTCACATGAGTGCAGCAAGCCAAGCAAAAGAAGGATGTGTGTGAATAGCATGTTTACATGGATAGGTGACTGACCATAAGTGCTGAGTTCACTCACTTTTTGCCTGTTAAAAATCAAACTTTTCATCTATTTTGACATTTAGTACAGGCTAAATCTTTCTGTATATTTACACCGCTTTTGTTTTTCCAACCATCTCAGTACTCACTGGCTATCCAGGCTCTCCCATGCCATTTCAAGGCAAAATTACACAGGTCAGACATGATTTAAAGCTGATTGTGCTCTGGAAAAAAAACCTCCTAAGTTAGAGATGGCCACAAGATGACTTTAGAATGTGTCATCTCTGCCTGGTTGAGCGGGGCTCCCGGGCTGTGTGATGTTTGGTTGTTATGCTTGGGAGGGTCTGGAGGCACATGGATGATGTGGTTGCCTGTCCATCTCTTTGGATACAGCACAGAGGGTCTGCTGAAATTGCTTCACAGCTACAACACCTGGCCTGTTGTCTCTGTTAGCATTCCAAAGGCCAGGGTCAGGGTTGAGGCTTAGTGCTGGTGTGTTTTTCGCCACAGCCTGCCTACCCTGGCTGGAATGCAATGCCTCTGTGGGGCTGCACTGCTCCCCAAGGTAGCCAGGATCTCCCCAAGCCTCCAGTGCAGCTCACATCTCAGTCGTGTCAGGAATCGCACGTTGACACAGGTTGTGGGAAAGATTCCCTCAGCTTGGTGGCCCCACTTACAAAAATATTTTTGGGACTGGTACTGACTGATAAAAATATGCACTATAGTCTATGCCAAGGCAGTGGTAAATTTGCTATAGCAACATAGTATGTCTGATGGGTATGTTATTCTGAAGCCTCAGCTGTGGGCCAGGACTCCTTCACACCAGATACTGTACAAGCCCAGACTGAAAACTGTCACTGTGAATCTGCTTTTTAAAGCAAGTGATTTGATGAATGATGATAGCCTCAGTACTGGTTTCAGAGTACAAATCCTGCTATTTTTATCTTCCGTTGTTTGCTAAACGTCCAAGTAAACTTTCAAGTTTCAGAGCGACCTGCTTTCTCATAAAATATTTTGAATATTTTCTGACTTCCCTTTTAACTCTGCCCTAGAGGTACCCTAACAAATTCCTGACAAAAAAGAACTTCAGGACGTTATAGAAACCCTTAGTCATTGCAGAATATTGATATTTGCAAGGACGTTTCACATGAAATAGAACACATTCACATTTACAAAAAGGGTTGTTATTTCAAGCCTATTCATACTTTACATTGTGCTTTCTCTTCTATAGAGAAAGAGCCAAAATATAACTTCATGTGAGATCATGTAGGTTAAGGATGACAGAAAAAGTGCAATGAAAAACAAGGGGGTGCAAAACAACCCCATGGGGGCTGCAGCTGCCTCCTGCTGTGACAAAATGTCTCCAGAGATGCCAAAGGAAAGTGTTTAATAAATGGGCTCTCCAGGAGCATTAAAGTCTAAAAGTATCACATTGGCACAAAAAAGCAAGTAATTCTAAAGGAGAAGGTGGTTTTCATATGATATGGTTAAATCATGATGTGCACTCTATTTGTTAATGCTCTAAATAGTTTTCTTATTTAGGTTACTTGTTTCTGATTAAATCCTGTTTCCAGGTGGCAGTGTAAGTAAACAGCTGTAAGCTGAGGTTTACTTCCTGCTGCTGGGATGTGGGAAGGACTTCAGACTTGCAGCGTGCAGCTTCTAGGTAATGCATAGTAAATGCAGTTCCATTTTGCATAATTTTAAAATTTCAAATTAATCCTGATTATGTAACTTTAAGTTTTATGCTTACCTAATGAACCTGGACAAGATACATGCACCTTCAACAGGTATTTGCACATGGGCTGAATTTTGTCTTTAAAAGGCCTAGTAATGCAAAAAAGATTGGTACAAAAATTTTTATGCAATTTGATAAATACGCCTCTCTGTGTCAATCCTATAATGGTTTTAGATAGAACATAAATGGTTATATGAATAAATGTACCTGATTCCAATGGAATTTGTTTCATTACATTCACATGTTTTGTTTAGCATTTTGTTAGCATATATGAAAAATGAATGAATGCTCAAACTATGTTACATCACTCCTTAGTGATTAATTACAGCATAAACACCATGATTCTTCTATGCTGAAATAGAAAAAAAATACCTCAGAGACATGTTTAATCATTTGGCTCTAATAGTGCTGTGTTTATTCGTTCCTTTTTGGTCCATTAGAGAGTAAATTAGATTTGATTCACTTACTTTGATTTGCTTAATTGTACCAGATACAGAGGACGTACAAATAAAACTGTAATAAATCCAGCAGATGTTTAACCTGCTCAACCAAGATCTTTAAGAGTCAATTTCAATAGCAATTTACACACAGCAGTTTAACCAGACCCTTAGGAAGCTGATCTGATTTTTCTGAAAACCAGATATTTTATTTCTGTGTCACTGAAACAAGACTGGGTCACTGTATTTTCAAATCTGGATTATTTTACAAATGTTTTTGGGATCTTGTTCGTCTCTGTGCTGGGCATTCCCCCCTGGCAAGAGGATTTTAGGAGCTGGTGTTAAAGTAAATCATATGGCTTCTGCTCAAGGTAAAAACACTAAAGGTCACTAGTAGAGAAAACAACAATTTCAGAATAAAATTATAAAATAATGATTTTTAATGTCTTTGATTTTAAAATCTAATGCATAATGCACTAAACCACAAGGTTCATCAGATCAAAATTTAAATTGCTATGACCTTTAAATATGCTATTTAATATGTGCATGAGAAATTCTAATACTAAATATCGTGTCTTAGTCAAATTGGTCTTTCACGTGGCATTGCAAAACCATCTGTATCTATGGAACTAAAAAGGACAATATACATTAGTTAACCAGTTCATGATGGAGTTCATTATGCCCCAACAAACCCCACCAAGAAATAAAGTAGCCTATTAACACAGAAAAATGTCAGTTATTTTAATTACAACAGGACGTGAAAGGAATCTTCTCTGAGTGTGAAATTACTGTGAAGCCATCCATTGATCCCCCTGTTTAATCAGTCTCTTGAGAGCACCAGGAAGATGGAAGAGTATCTGATTAGTGTAGGAGTGTCAGCCTGGGATTAGTTTTAGGTACTGGGCTTTTATATCGAGGGCTTTCCCTTCTCCACTCACAGACTTGGACCGCTGGCTGGATTTACCACTTGCCCCACTGAAGCAGGGTTCCCCTCTCTGTACAGTGCCAATGGAAAAAAGCAGAGGATGGCAGAGGAAACCTTTTGGTTAGGTTTTCTGACCAAAGACTCAGCAAATGTCACACCAGGTCACAGACAGTTAAGGGAACAAAACCAAAGCACCCAAAGCAGTTACTCCAAAACCATCCAAGGAGGCCAAGAAGACCACTGTCCCTGGGATGAAACCCACTGAGGTGGGTCAAGGAAAGATCCTTCCCTCCCCAGCCAGCTCCAGCAAACCATGGGCTGACTGCGTGCCCAGGGGTGTGGGACTTACTTTGGACTGTATAGGGGAAGAACTGTGCAAAACTTATGGGACATTTTTAGGGGATTTAGTGTGAAATGTCCTATGGGACATTTAGGGAAAGAATCAAAATTGGGAAGGGTGTTCAGGTGGCCCAAGTTCTGGGTGAAATATGGAAGAGGCCCACAGGTCCTTCCATCAGTTCTCTGCAAGCAAATCACAACTTGACCATTCAGGCAGAGCCTGCTGCTTATGCAGGTGCCTGTTAGTGTGAGGAAGTTAGATTTCTCCTTCCTCTGTTGCAAAATCTTTTACTTCTCCAACCAGCAGCAGAGGATTATGCTCAGCAAATCATTGAATATACACCCAAACTGAAAACAAACCATTTGCAAACAAGATATAACCTGGAACAGGTGCTGAACACTTTGAATATTGAACAAATCTGTCAAAATCAAAATCTGTTCATAGATAATTTGTGAATAGCAGAAAAAGCTAAAACAGCAAAATAAATGTTTGATCTGCATAGTTTATGCTGTTCTGTCAACATCTGAATTATCAACCAGAACTCCTACTCAGATTTTTCAATGTCAGATCCAAATTTACTGTCCCCAAAGCAAGTCTGATCTGTACAGAGGAGGCTGAGGTGAGCTGATCAGTGCTAGATATGTATATGCCTTCTATTAGCACTACAATGGGCATCTCTAGGAGAAAACTCTTCCCTCTAATTTAGTTTTCTGTTTTAAACGAAACTAAACTATGCAACGTCTGATTTTTCTTTTTTGTGTGTGTTTGTGTGCATGTATGCATTACATTACACTTGATTATTGTGAAGTGAGGATTTTCAAAGCATTTGAATTATTCACCACCCACATTATTTTGTATTTTATTCAGTTTAGCATGAAAATTGCCTGTGAATTAAACCACAATCACTAAAAATGTTCACTTTATATTATTGATTTTTAAAAAGTGTTTGCAAATAAAATCTATAGTTGGAACATAACATTTCTCAATAGAGCCCTGAATCTGTTAATATTGAACTAGACATCTTACTCTCAAACGTCATCCTTGCTGTAAACTCTATCACTTTAAAAAGAAGGAGCCCTTTATGAAAATGGTATTCCTACACCAGCAGAGCAATACAGGAAGCTGTGATCAGATCTGACAGTTGGTTTACTCTTAACATTTGATCACAAAATTTCCGTGCCATCTGCGGGAAGCCTCACAGGCAAATGTGTCATCACATCTAATAATGAAAAGAAGAAACAGACAGAACGTGCTGTAGAAACAGACTGCTTTAATTAACCCCCGAACAATGCTTTGCAGAATTTGCTGAGGAAAAGTCCTGTGTGAACAGGTTGCAAAGGAGAATGTCACAACAGCAAAAGAGGGTTTTACCTTGGATACACCATAGATTTATTAAGAAAACCTTCTAAGTGAAGAATTAGGGGATTGCATGCCTTGCAGACCTCTGAATTTACTGAAGGCAGGCAATGCTGGTAGCAACTAGCAGGCAAAGCTGGCTGCTTTGCCCTGTGACGAGGGCAGTGCCAGCTGTGCTCGCAGACTGTCTGCCCAGGGCCACTGACTACACTGACCACGAGTTCAGGGTGCAGGAGACTAGAGAAGTTTAATGGTTATGCTTAGGAGATAAAAAAAGCTGCGTCTGATTTTTACTCTGAATGGAGATCTCCAGTCTCAAAGAAATGAATGGAAATAGGTGCACAGCAGCATCCCCTGATGCCAGTCAGGGTGAGCTATAGTGCGGGAAAGTACTGGGGGATGAAATCTCAGGATGATTCAAGCACGTGAAGCTGCTCTTAAGGACTGGCCTGTGCTGATGGGTAGAATATAGGTGCACTTTAGAGAACAGGTTTCTCCTGCACATGTCATGACACTCCTGTGTGGTTTATGTCTTAGCAAAGAAATGGTGCTATGCTGTTTTATCCTCACTACATGCCCTGCTTCCTGGTTATTCTGGGATGAGGACCAAGGTGATGGGTTGCCACGCTGCTTCAAGGAGATGCAAATCTCTCATTATTGAGGTCAGCCTGAGCACCAGCACATGGTTGCACTGTGTGTTGTGCTAAATGCCACCCAATGACTGGGCAGGAGAGAATTCCCATAGTGGCAGTGTGGGTATTCATACAATGGGGGCCACTTGGACAGTGTTGGATGTCTGGGGAAAACAAGTCATACAGGATCCTTCTTATCTGCAAGTCAGCACCCTGTTTCAGTACATACTTGAAGTCCCAGACTGTCCCTGAGCCTTCCCAGGTGCTTCCTCATTTACATCTAGTCTCAAGTTCTGCTGCACCAATGAATGTTTGGAGGAAATAACATTGCGATATTATTATTACTTTCTTTATGTTTTTTGAGCACTTTATTTTTTCTCTGCCTTTGGCAGGCTGGTCATCCTCCCCGGGTGTGATCTAGAAAGGAGACACCCAGTGGTCCCTCACAGAGACTCCAGGCAGCGGGTTGTCAGGATTTGATCTCTGACAGGAAACTGGGATTTTATTTGCAGTCCAGGTCCATCTGCAGCAGCATAGCCAGGGTTGGCTTTGGGCACTTTGTGGAAGCACCCATGAGATGTCTGTTACTCAGTGCCAGCTCAGCACAGCCCTGCCAGGAACATCCATCCAGGTTTGGCAGCTGGAGCTCCCAGTGTGCTGGGACCTTCCCCTCCCAGCAGCAGGATGGACGTGGCTCAGGCTGCCCCTGGCCAGGGTCAGGCAGACTTGGCTGGAGCTCAGCTCACACCACAGCCCAGGACCCATTGCTACCCAGCCCATTTAGCAATTCAGCACCTAAAGAAAAAGAGGAGGTTCTATAGTGTGACACAGAACTTTGTGGAGAAAGGCAGCTGACTGTTCTCAGAGCTGTGGCAGGGAAAGAACATTTCCAATTCTGTCCAGCCTATACCACTGAGAATGACACTGCAACACTCACAGCTTATGAAAAAATTAGCACGTTCCTGTGTGACCAAGTGTGGCAGCACTATACCTGTGTGCAAAATTAGAGTAATTTGCTATCCTTGAATGCCACCTATAGGTTAATGTTTTCTGAAACAATCCTGATAAAAAACATGGAACACAAAGGTCAAAGTGTACTTTTGGATCAAAGTGCCAGATTTTTGTGTGCTTACTTTGATTTTTGTAAGGTCACTACTTGTCCTCAGGGCAGTTTCATCCATTGTCTGATCACACTTCCTCTCTATATGATTTTACAGATCTATTCACTCATGGTCTTAATGGCTCATTTATGAAATTATTATTCAAGGGCTAATCTTTCGCAGGAACACAACCCTATGGATTTATTCCTTATTGCACAACACCGTTTAGTTACTGTTCAATAGTGACACAACACATCCTTTGGAAAGGTGTCACAGGGTACTTTGCAACAAGCGAGTTTCAGATCATTGATGGGGAAATCAGTAATTTACAGCAGCTGGGAGTCTGGCCCTGCTTTCTGGTAAGAGATTTTTGAGCAGCATGCCTTTGACCCTTCACTTTACACTGTGTCCATGAAACTTACCATTTCTCAACTCTGTAAAAACAGGAGATTCCTTTGGGAACCAGTTAATTTGGGCAGTTTTTGATAACATAAATGAAACCATCTAGAATGGTCAATTCATTTCAAGAAAGATTTACCCTGCAAGCTGCACTGTGCTCATGGCCTTCCCCTATGTATCACCTTTTGAGGAGGCACCCAGTGCACCACAGGACCTACTTGCCTTACCCCAGCTCTGGTTCAGTGATTCAGCTGCAACAACTTAACAACGTATTTTGTCCCACTCCCAATATATGTTGGCACATATTTGGCAGCATATTTGGACAATGTTGCTATTTTAGCATTATGAGACAGCCTAATGTAACTTCTATTACAATAACCTCCCTGAAATGCTTGGGAAAAGAGAAAGATTTGGTTGGGTTTTCTATTTTTTTTTCCAGCCTCTAAAAGGTGTGGATGGATAAGGTCTTAATAAAAACATTTTCTTGCTTTTTCACCTGCATATATGGAACGTGTGGCAGTATAATTTAATAAAGAATGTTTCTTTTATTCACCTATAATATCTTCAAGACACAATAAGATCAGTGAGGAAGGTGTTTGACATCAACCATTGCATCTCCACTCAAATCAGCAATGCAGTAATGGAAGCATAATGCAGATTAAGAAATTCTATCTGTGCAGAAGGTCCTGGGACCTAAGGTGTCTTTTAAAAATGTTTTCAGAAGTACATGGTAATTCGTTACAACACTAAACTTCACTGATATGTCTAACAGCATTAAAAACCAGCTTTCTCATATGAATGTCAGTTTCTTATTTTCAAAAATTTAAAGTGCAGTGAATTACTTCAATCCTTCCTCAAATCCTTAGATTATTTTTGAAAATTAATATGCAAACAGCCTGAGATCCCTTTGCTGTACAGTGTAATGAGCTGTTAAATACATGAGCAAAGATGCGTAATTCTGTCTCCTCAACTTTTGTTGCTAAAGTAAATACTCAATGGATCACTGGGAACACATCCTTACCACACAGACTGATAGGACCCTAAAGCTCCTGTTGTCTTTAAATTTTCCTTAAGACTTGAAAAAGTCTTTAATATTTGCACTTCGTGGATATCAGTGACATAATAAAGTAACAAAGGCAGATGTAATCAGCTGAAATGAGAAAGAATAAGTTCTCTTTAGTAATATCTTATCTCTGATATTACTTGTATTATTAACATTGCTTTTTTATTTCTCAGCTTAAGCTATTTGCCTATCAGTTCCAAATGTCTTTTAACTCTGCTATTATACATACCAAATGCCTTTGTTTGAATAGATGTTTGGGCTATTAAATTGTTGCAGTATTTCATTTTTTATCACATGTGCTAAAAGGTACTGTACAAGCATCTGTCCACATTATCAGGCTCAGCTGCACATTTGCTCTCATGGAGTCAAGAGAAGGCAGTATTTTCCTGATGACATTCCTAGAGCCATCTAATTGTTTTTCCTCTGTTAACAGTCTCTCCCAGGAGGTGTAAACAACTTGCAGAGAGGAAAAAAAATGCACGCAAGGCACCTTCCAAGATGACAAAGCACAAAAAGTTAGGAGAGACATGACTTTTCCTTATCTTTTACTTATTTCAGTATTTGCAGTGTTCCTTAGTAAGGCCTCAGAAGCAATGAGTCAGGAAGTAAAAATCTTAAAATAATCCAAAAATGTTCAGAAGAAATGTATGCTTTGCAAAATCCTAGGCTGTGTATTCTCCAGCAATTTCTCTAATGACTGTTCTGTTGGATAAGAGAGCAATACTTTCCATCAGCCTCCTCCTTGAAAGTATGGCTCCTCAAAATACCCATCCTCAGCAACAGAGACTTTGGGCAGGCCTTACCTCTCCTGTTCATGATGGTGTATTTCTCACCTGATGGGTCTTTTGAGGTTGCAATCCATTTATTTTGGGACAACTTCACTGAGGGGACCAATGTAAGGCTGGTGAGCAGCCATGGTATCAGGGGTCTCTGCTGTCTCCAGATATCATCTCCACAACAGAGCCTTCCCAGGAGGGGACAAATAAGAGAACAAAGTGGTATCACAGAGGGGCTTCACTGCAAGGGCTGCCTGTTGCCTGGGCACATAACCCATTTTCAGATACATACATATAGAGAAGCTTCTCCTGAGCCAGGAACAAGCTTGGCTTTGTCACCTCTGCAAGATCATGGATGCAATTAGGACTCTGCCAGTGTGTGACCTGGTAAACTGGATGTTGAGATAAGGTAACGGTCTCTCATCCATTTCTGTCAACGAAGGCAGGTTTTGGCATGGCAAATGACAAAATTATTCCCTTTGAACAAAACAGTGCATTTTTATGATTCTGGTGCTGGCTGTGATTCAGCTTTTCTATATGTCAGTTGCCAGCAGCTTCCTCAGATGAATCCGTTTCTGTTCCCTAAACTGAGGCAGACAGATGTTAGCAAAATACCTGTGCAGTACTTAATTCCAAATACTATAAAGAGAACTTTCTTGGATTTACATTCTGTCTAGAGGACTGGTTGAGGATGTACAAAAAAAAAGGAAAATTGCCTTGGAAACAAAAGGATCAGAAGGCATCCCCTTGTTCCAGTTTGGACAGAAGCCTTTGGCACACTCACATAAACTGTATTTCACATGTTCTTCAGTATCTGTGGGATTTCAGGTTTTTTTCCCGACATGATTCTGAAAATGTTAAGATTCCAAATGCTCTTTGCACAGAAAACTCTAGCATTGCCTTTTGGCCAGAAGGTGATCATAGAGCTTTTTGACTCACTTCTAGCACAAATAGTAAACAAAGCTTATTCAGCATTGAGCATCCGTCTATGTTGGCAGATTTTGCAAAAATCCCATGAAGAGTGGAATCCTACCAAAATAAGACTGTGCCAAGCTAACAGAGTATGTTGCAGAGGCCAGCATCTGCAAGTCCTCTTCCTATTGCTGTTGGATACGGAAAGCCTTGGTGCATGATATTATATTTAGAAAAGCATCTTGAGTTTTCCACATAAACATACTGCTCTGGAACTGATAGCTGGAGCAAAGAAGGAAATATGCATGGGTATTTTTTTGATTTACCTTCCAGGGAATCATTCATGAGAAAGCATAAATAATTCTACAGGAGAAACCTGAAAAAATTGACAGCAGTATTAACTTGCATACTACCTCAGGGGTTGTTCACTATCATTAGCCTGGAATGGAAATATTCTGGTCTCCTAGATTTATTTTTAATGACAAAGACAGCTAAAGCCCAAGAAAAACAATGGCTCTTTTAGGAAAAGGAAAAACATATACAGAAACATCTGCTGTATATCAAATGCACGCCCATTTATAACAATAAGCTAGAATGCATGGATTACACTTTATCTGTCCTTACAAAGAGTTCAGTGACTACTAAGGAAGCAATTATTCTTAAAATATCTTAAAGGATCAAAGGGCAAACAGATGGGTGATTGCAAGCAGGGTAGAGAAGAAGTTCCTGTGGTACAGCTGGTGTTTGCAGTGCAACCACCTCCAGCTGAACTGCTCACTCCAGCTCCCTGCAGGGTCAGTGGAGCGGAAGGCATGACGCCCAAAACTCGCTTATGGTATGAGTCACCCAACCTCTTTTACAGCCCAAATTGGAGCATCAAAATTCAAGCACTGAAACAAACTGCCATGGGGAAGCAACTGAGACACCATCCCTGGAGGTTTTTAAAAGATATGGCACTTAAGGATGTGGTTTAGTGGTGAACTTTTCAGTGTTATGTTTATGGTTGGACAAGACAATCTTGGAAGATTTTCCATCCTCAAAGATTCTCTGATTCTAATATGAATCGCTTTTGTTGCAACATGGGAAGCTTTCCTTTCACTGCTCACCTCTGTGAGGAGTCTAACTGCCCTCTCTCTAACACCTAGCAAGTAGCTGAGGACAGCAATCACATCCCACTTCATGTCCCTCCACCAGCTGATTAAGCCCAGGTTTTAAACAGTTATGGGAGGCTGGGGTGCAGCTCCCACTCCACTCCTCAGCCAGCACTGCCTGCATCTCCCTGGAGCAAACTGAGAAGCTCAGACTCAGGTAATGATGGGTAGCAGGTTTAACAGAGTCACTTTTCAACCATCCGTCTGTAATTAAAGCTAAGCACATGCCTTGCCCTGTCTGATGAGCAGGGCAGCCTCTCCTTCCACACAGACTGTTCTGTAAGGGCAGTGAGCACTGTGCTTAGATCCAGTCGAATTTGCATTCCCGTTCAGACATTAGGTAGGTATTGCTGATAGTCTCAAAATTACCTTGCCACTGAACTGATATTTTGAAAATATTCAAAAGTTCACCTATCAGGAGAAGTTTCAAAGAGAAAAAGGCAAATGAGGTGTAATGGCAAAACACTGGGACTTGAGTAAAAGCTCAGCTGTCATTGCCAACAGTATGACTACGTGCACAAGGTAGGTAGTTTCAAAAATAAAATGATTTCACCAGAACAGATAAGTGTTGTTTTAAAAATGGCAGATACCATTTTAGCATTCATATGAGAAATGTTATAAATAGGTAGTTTTGAATATAAAGCATCCAAGCTACAAGAGAAGACAGAGCCTGCTTTATGCTGCTGCTGCTGCTGCTGGGTTTATCGGTGTTGCTGCAGCTTTGCCCAGAAGGAATCAACCTTATCAAGGTTCTCTGACCTCAGAGAAGAACAGAAATGATGTTGAAGATGGTATAAGAATTGTCCACCTGCCTTCTCAGGGTCTCTTTAAATCATGATGGGAGATTCTCCTTTTTTTGTGTGTCTATTACATCATATTTTCCATGAAGGGCTGTAGGTGGTCATTGGAGAAGACATGGAAGAAGAGAGACACACAAACGGGAACAGACTGGGATGTTTTTCTGCACCTGGGCCAGTGTTATTTCCTTGGATGGGACAGACAGATCCAGGCTTTCCTCAGCAACTCAGAAGAGTATAGGTAGAGTTCTTTCTATACCTTTGTGCTTTCGCTCTGTCTAAAAAGTTTTCTATTTGATGTGTTCCGTTTTTAGCATTACAGATGCCTCTCTTCCCTGTAAGGAATTTTATCTCAAAGCCTTGGTCCATTTGGGGCAAGTCACAGGAGTAGTCTCTGCTTGTTACCATGCTAAAGAATCCATTGATTGACCTGTACATGAAACCATGCTATATATTTAGCAAAAATATATGAAAATTTATACAGTATAAAAACAATCACAGGAAAGTTGGCATATGCTGGGCATCTCATGAGGGATTTCATTTTACCAAGCAACTTTAATTTTTTTTTTTCATTTGAGTACTGCAAGAAAGTTGAGTGCCAGGGATAAAATTAAATGAAAGAAGGCAGTAGCTTAGCACCCTGGGACATGGAGGACAAGAGGTGTTGCACATGGGAAAACACATGATGAGAGATTCATGGTGTGCTGGAGCTTTGCAAAGCTTACCTGGCGCAGCCAGGAAAATTCAAATGAGAAGAAATGGGCAACAAGGAGTCAGTGGCATGAATCACAAGGGTGTAATGACTCAGGAACCAAGTTCATATTAACCAACTGGATAGACTGAATGAGAACAAAGCAAATCTCAGGGAGGCCAGATTCAATGACAGCACAATGTGAGTTCATGATTTGTAATTTTAATAATGCAAAATTCAGTAAATAAAATGTTAAAATAAGCAACTTAAATAATTCATTGCCACATTTACTATTTTAGGACTGTTATTTTATAGCATATTTGATTCAATTCTTCAGTGTCATTGTGTGTCCTTTCCTTGTAACCATGTCACAATTTAGACATTACAACAGTGTTTCATAATGGTCAGCTAATTGTAAGGTGTTTCTGGGTTTGTCAATAGAGCAGAATCCCATCTGTCACACTAGAACATCAGCTTTGAGCTACACTCTTGTTCACCAAGGTTTTATTTTACCTCGGGTGGCATATATTTCTAATCCTTGTCCTAAAGCAGTAAGTTTATGTAGGTTTGAATACCATTTAGGACTTCAATAGTTTCTGTCTTCAAAGCACTGTGTAAATATTAACCAATGTGTACCCAACAATACTTGTGTTAACTGCCGGAGTTGGAGCCAGAGGCTACATCAAAATTTAGAGGTTATGCTGTGATTATCTGCTATATCTGTAAAAGAACTTGCAGGTGCTTTTGGTAGACCTGATATTTTTGCATACAGAATATATGTATAATCTACATCAAAAGCTATGTTTTTTTTTAAATAGTTGTCTGTGTTTGATGCTGCACAACGGCTGATGCAGACATAAGAACAGGTAAAGTGTTAATGGTGGGCAAACTGCAGGGCTGACTGCAGGCTGGTTAGCATAGCACTCATCACAGGCAAAATCATGGGAAAGACAGAGCATGACATAAATATTATAATTAAAGTCTGGTTTAAATACAATGTAAGATGCAAATAATAAGGGACACTGACAACACACTTTAATGAAAACAATAGCATCCTATTTAAATGTAAATTTAAATGTTAGCATTTAACACTGAAATATTACTAGCATTTTTGATGAGTTTAGTTAATAAAAAGTGACAGCTGACATAATACACTTAGATTTCCAAAGGTTCTTTGCCTTGATACAGTATGACATCCTGATTAAAAACATTTAACTGGACCACTGAAGCACAAAATAAAAAAGATTTAAAACTGTCTATTTGGTGAATCTCAGAAAGAAATCATAGGTGGAGTCTCTTTTCAGGCTCAAGTGTGTTCATCCTCTTTACTGAAGAACAGAAGCCATCAGATTACACCTACAAACCAGTAAGACAAAGGTTTAGGAGAAGACTAGCTAACTCAGTTTCTCATTAGCACAGAAAGGATCTCATGAATGTCCCTACATTTTTAGTAACGTATTCACATCTGCTCTCTTGCTCTTCTTATTGTGGCATTTTCCCATTTGACCTATTCAGGTTTCACCGTGTTTGAAGCAAAGTCTTCACTCCTGAGCTGGAACAAAATCTTCTTGTAGCCAGTACCAGGCTTTCTGTCAAGTTGACTTTGGCTTAGGTCCTCAGTGAGATATTCAAGCAAACAAAATTCCACCAATTACTTCTACCTAAACAGTGGTGAATGCCAACCTCCCTGATGCCCCTGAGGACCTTTATGAAGAAAAACACTAGTCACAGAGATTTGGGTGAGAAAAAAACCTACATGTATTTCTCCTGCCCAGGGTAGCTTCCAGCCATAAAAGACAACAGTAGAACAGTACACCTTGCACTGCACAGCAGAACAGTCTGCAAACTCTGTGTGAGAACAGAAGATCTTGGTATTGCAGTCTGTATAAAATTGCAGAACCAGGGCTTGTGCACATCTGAGTAAACTGATCTCCAGAGCCCTGACGATGGGTTAATAGCCTCACACAAACTGAGGTGACAGATGTAATGGACACAGAGAATTAAAATGTAATTAACATTACTTCCATGATATGTGTTTGCAATAACTGCCAATCTGATTATTCCACTATATAACCAATGACAAAAGTTGAGGCAGCCTGAGCATAAACAGAGATACTTTTATATGGACACCAGTAAGCATGAAAAGTAAATCAGAAAAGCAATGGTGATCATGCAATGCTCTCTGAGCCTGTGGTGCAGAAGCAAGAGGCTTGCAATTTATCATGCAGTTAAGAAGGCAGCAGGAACCCTACAATTTCTATTGTGAAGCTGCAGAATTGTCCTGTAGTCAGCAATTTAGTCTGGACCATTTTATTAAAATGTCTTTTAATGCTTTGCAACATAACTTCTGTTTTAGACAATAAGCTTGAATTTAAAGTGAGAAGAGTCTCCAGGCTGCCATGGAGAGCTCTGCAAGCTCAAGAGGACAGATTGTTATTAGCACTCCAGCAGTTCCTCACCGTGGGTAATCACATTATAATATGCTTTCTTCTCCTGTAGAGGTTGATGAATATATATATATATATATATATATATATATATATATATATATGTATGTATAAAACAGGTCCAAGATGCATATTTCTACCATTTTTAAAGTCTGGCTTCTTACTGTGGCAATAACTTGTTTTCTGTTTAACACTGACAAGTAAAAAAATTGTTAGAACATGGGCATCTTTCCCAGTCTCTTTAAACATACTGCCTTTATAGGAGGCATGAGGCTTTAGCTGCTCCCACCACAAACAGCATAAGGAGCTCACTCTGTCCTTTGTTGTATCAAGCTTGTTATGGCTTTCATTTGACAAGATTGCATATATGCCAACCTCAGAAAATGCAAATTGATTTAGCTTGATCTGACATTTGTAACACACCTCTATCTTGCTGGTTTGGAGTGTAGGGATGAAGGGTCATACAAATGGATACTCCAGTTCAAAATTCATGTAAATGTCAAGAGATCTTTATTTGAAACCATCCTAGGGAAACTCTGAGGTCCCAAATCAGCTGTTGCCAACTATTTGAAAATATCTTAGGGTTTCAATGAAGATAAATAGAATGAATACATTGCAGTCTAGATCCGTAACTTCCTATGCATAAAATACCACTTCAGTAATATTTGTTACCAAATTAACATCAAGAGATGGGTCTCAGAAGATGTCCTCCTGCCCTTTTTTCATTCTGTTATAATGGGTCTTTACAGTAGTTTTGAGATCCAGTCCAATAATGCAGCACAACATAAGAACATGAGACTGGTGTTACTAAGGCAGACCATGGGTTTGTTAATCACTGCACCCTGTTCCTGTCTGTGGTCAACAGTGGAAGGATAGTAATGGAAGGGAAGAACACACTTCTATTTCCCCCAAGTTCAGTCCCTGACTCCAAAAAAACATTGTAGCTCAGAGACTTTCTGAACAAGAGTTGTTGCCTTTTCATTGAATGGATATTGATGGGTTCTTTTCAATTAATTTTATCTACTCATGTTTTAAACCCATTCAAATTCTTAATATTCCCAGCATCCAGACTCAAGGGGCCACACAGACTACCTTCATAGAATGCAAGAACCATCTCCTTTGTTTGTTTTGAACTTTCTGCCAGCTCTTAAAATTAGATGTCCCTTAGATCCTTTAACTGGATGTGTCATGGTCTCCATTCATTCCCCATTAACCCTTTCTGAGTTGCTCCTTATTTTATAGATCTCACATGCCCTGAAACTGTCATATCTTAAGGCATTTAGGTCTTCTTTGAAATAAATTAAGATGGCAAACAGAAAACATTGTAGGCTTTAGCCTTCTAACAGGATAGAGGAAATCATCATTATCTTCAGACATCAAAACAAAATGCACATTGGCCATAAAACACCTCAGTTGTCTTTCTGTCTCACTCCAAGACAAAACTTTTATTCCAAAAGATCATATCCTAAGTGATGCAACATTGTTCTTTGTCCAAATTGTGTTCTTCAGCCCTATGCCAACAGGCCAGTCATCAGAGGGTATCATCCCAGTTTACTGTCCTTTACACAAAATCCAGAGTATAAATGGTCTACACAGATCTATATGTATTATATTAATAAGGAATTGCACAACATGCTTTTCATACTGAGGCAATGCTTTAGAGGTTTCTCTGAGTCTGTGCTTGCACAAATCAGTTGTGTTTGCTGGGATGATGGAGTAACTACCACACTGCAGCAAGTACTATGGGAACTTCCAAAAGAAAACAAGACTTAAATCATGCAAATCTTCAATTCATACTGACTCAGAAATATCTTCTATTTCCATAATTTACAGGGAAAGGACAATTAGGAAGTTCCTAAGCCTGCTCACTTGTTTTCAGCCTATTTCAAAATTATTCCTGTCTTTTCAAACCTGTCTCCTTTGAGTAACACATGACTGTGATGTACAATAACCAAGTATAACTTGAGAACAAATCAGTACAGCAATGCGTGCCATAGCTCAGGAGTTTCTCTCCAAATTATCTGCAATGCCTTCAAACACCAATCTTTGCTTCTTCCCTGACCACAGCAACATCAGAGATGGATTTTCTGTTCAGCTCCAAGAGATGGAGTCATGAGGCTTCAGCCCAGCCCAGCCTAGCTCACAGCCCACAGGCCTCTCCAGACAATCAGTCTATTAGAGATCTCTCTTCTGAAAATAAAAAATATAAAAACATAAAATTTCTAATGGACCACAGAGATGACAAACCCCCTGAGCCATCACATGCTTCTGAATTTGCTGCACAGACATATTTTGTGTGATTAGCAGAAGCCAGTACTTCTTGGGGGAAAACATTGTTGAGTAAATGGTTCAGAGAAAGGAAAACAATTTGAAATTGTCTGCAGCCAGCCTTGCTCAGACAATATGGATCTGAATTTCAATTCTCTGTAAACAAGCAGCCCATCTCCGAGTGTGTCAGCAGTTTTAATGTCATGTCATCCAATCAACACAGGTTGTGTTCTGGGAATCAGAAAAAAATATTTTTGCATTTATGGAAGAGAAGATGTTTTGTCCCATTTTACTAATTCCTTCTACTAAATCATACCTCCCTTAGTGTCTTGCTGATGATAAAGACCACCATTCTGGCACTGTTGAATTTCTCTTTCAACAACATAATGAGTTCACACTTGCTTCCAGACTGCTATACACAAAGAAGTAGCAAATCACTCTACAGAGAGTGACATTTCTTTTTCTGTGATGCAGTCTGAGTGTACCACTGCAGAACACACTTTTTAAGGTGAACTGTCTATCTGAAATCACAATTTGCTTGAAAATACTGAGTTAGTTCTTCAGCTGCTGAAGTCTGTCAGAGATCCATTTAATTCAATGGAGACATGCTAATTTGAACTAAAGAGCTGACTCTCTGTGCCTACCCATATTAAATTATTATTCTATTAGACAGATCACAGATAATTATAATCCTGTATGCTTCTGTTTATTGACACTGTGTCTTCGGGAACACTCTCTTAAAGGAATTTAGCTAGTCATCTGCCATTCTTTTCAATTACAGAAACATAAATACAGACTACCAAATGAAAACCAAAGAAACCCCAACCCAGAAATAAAAGACATAAAGCCACAGCAACTTTAAGAGAAATTATAGGCTGGTCTAATATTTGGTCCGTTTTCAACTCATTGTAAAAACATTGCCTACCAAGCTGGAGAGATTTGAATGACTCCTTAACAGGCAAATCATGATCTTTTTGATGCATCATCAGCCTGCACACATAAATCCCATCTCGTTCAGTTCTGGACCAGGACTGATCCCACCACTCTTCACACCTTAAAATTTACTCTTATTTTAATTTTTCAAGAACAGATGTCTCCTGCCTGATGGTATATCACTGCCTTGGAGCAGTGGAGGGCCAGAGACCTGTCCCCTGCCGCCCACTGACCTTGGCACAGAGCCTTGCCAGTGTGACACAGAGGGCCCATCATGTCACAGAGATGCTGCCCCACTGCTGCTTTGTGGCATATTCTGCTCTGTGATGGAGAATAACAGAGGTAAATTTACCTTGTTCTCATGAAAAGCAGAAAGGAAACTTTGTACTCCATGTGATCCCTCCTTTCTGTTTGCCTTTCCCCCCCCACGCCATATGTTCATTTCACTGGTAAAAGACTGTGAACTTGGTTTAACAGATGAACCTAAACCCTCTGCAAGCTGTAGTTAATTATTGTCTGTCTTAGTAAAGCAGGCTTTCATTTCATCCTAAATCACTAAATAGAAAGTTTTTAAGTACTCTGCACATCTCCTCATGTTTGGTGGGAGAGGTACTACAAACACCTCGTATGCCATCTACGCAAACAAATTTAACCACACCAAATTTTACTCAAAGGCAGATCATTCTCTGGTACCTCAGCTAGTTCACAAATCACTGTATTGCCATACATCTGGGATGAAATAACCCTCTGCACCAGCACAGACCAGGGCCAGCTGTGGGTACTGGTGGAGGGGCAGCTGAACTCAAAGTCTACAGTGGGCTCCTGGGGCTGAGAAGAGCAGCCATGTGCTGGGCTGCTTGTGAACAACACACCCAGCAGATTGAGGGATGTGTTTATTCCCCTCTTTCTGGAACTTGTGAGGCCAAATCTGGTGTGCTGTGTTTAGATTTGGGTTCCCCAGTAGAGCAAAAACATTACAAATGGGAGATTCTACGGGAGGGACATCAAGAAGATTACAAGGTGGGAGGACAAATCAGGAATTTGTCCTGATGTGACTATGTGAAGAGAGTGAAGAATTGGATTTGTTCAGTTTGAAGATGATCAGGCTAAAGGAAGATCTTACGGTCTTCTTCAACCAACTCATGGGGAATATGGAGAACATGGAGTTTAACTCTTTCCAGTGATGACCTGTGAAATGGATGCAACTTGCAGCAAGAGAAATTTGAGATATGGAGAAGTATCTTAATAGAGAAACTAAACAAATTCTGGAACAACCAACCCAGTAAGCTTCTGGAATTTCCATTCTTGAAGATGCTTAAAATGCAGCTGGGCAGTCAAGCAGCCTGGTCAAGGTTTGAAGTTAACCCTGCTCTGAGCCAGGAACTGGAGCATGTGACCTTCAGGGTTCTCTCCAGCCTAAACCATTCTGTGATGCTGTAGTGGGAGAGACAGGTGTTTTGGGGGGATGTAAAGTGGTGCAAGTCCTTTGGAGGCCAATGGATTCGTAAGGTCTAGATGGGACTTCTGAGTCTGCCCCACATATCCTGTGTGACCAACCACCCTGAGGCAGTACAGGCATCATGTCTCCCAGTGAACCTGGAGACAACAGGAATACCAATATTGTCTGAGCAATTACCCACTGCCAATAGCAAGGCATCTAGCCTTGGGTAGGATCATGCCATCATCTTTCCCAGCTGAAAACTAGGCACACACAGAGTGAGACAGATTACCTGTATCAGAAGGCTACAGGTTCCATAGCCATGGAGGCCATCAGACAGTAAAGGAAAGCATCCCCAAATAACACAAACTAACATCCGATACTGGGGAAGCCCATCATATTGTCTGCCAACTTATCTGCAATGGAAATCAGCTGTCAGGGATTGCAGTTAAGTGGAGAATGTGAAAACATGATTTTAAATGTTTGGTAAGTACATTGCAAGGCAGTACTAACATTAATAATTCCTGCTGGTATTTGGACCTCCATTGTCACCCACTCACTTTGGCGTCATATCATACATAAAAGCTTTTGCCATTTGAGCTAGTTAATAAAATTCTCCAAACTTTTTCTTCCTCCTATTCAGAATCATTTACAGGCTATGAAGGCCCAAATATTTCTAGACAGCCCTCTCCATGAATCTGAACTGTAGTACCATCTCTGGGTACTAGGATCTGGGAGCTCTTACTCATGTAAAAATAGGAGCCACCCACCACCACCCTTTGGATGCGTGGAAACCGCTGCTGAAACCAGAAAGCCTGTGTGCCTGGGAGGGATCATAAATGTGTATTCTTACTGTGGTCATCCTGAGGTACAAAATCAGGGCTTGGTGGATGCGGCACCACAGTGCCACGTAAAGATATCCAAATGAGCTGATACTTTAGCTCAGCCATCCATCAGGATGGTTCATCTATTTCTCACCTTAACAATAGGCTGTGCAGCACCTTCTTGCAATCGTGAGAGAGGTACCTCCAAATGCTGATTACCTTGGTCTTGGCAAGAAAAACTGCTGACAGGCAGTTCAGCAAGGTCAGACTGACCTCAAATGCATTTGAGGCGCCTTGGCATGAGAGATGTCTTTAGGGGATCACTGGCCAATATAAGGAACATGATGAAGCAGATATATGAAATGTAAAAGTAATAATATTCCCAATAAGCACCTGGCTTTTTATTGCTACAAGATTTTCAGTTTATTTTCTTGCAAGAACTCTACTGTAACTCTAGGTCAAGAGTGACCATCTCCCTACATACCCAGCATTAAGAATTAAAATGAACACCAGTCAATAGCCACAAGCTTTTAAACAGCACCGGATTTAATACGTTGATGATACTTTCCATTATCTTTATTACAAGAAAATTGCAGAAAATAAGAAATATGACTGGTCTTTCTTTATCACATGTTTAATCTTGATAAGTAAATAAATGCATTTTCAAGTATATAGCACAGTTGAGGACAGCATGCTTGACTGTGGGGTCTGTGCCTTTCACAGTAGCTGGGGTTCAGGAGATGCTGCCTGGCACAGAGACATGACCCCAAGCTTGTGTCTCCATGTGCTGCTTTTCCCCAGGCCTGGGAGGTGCAAAGGAGCAGATGGCCACCAAGGCCACTTCGTGTCTGCCATCCTCCAGAGATGCCTCAGGGTGGTGGCAGCAGCCCCCAGGGCTCAGTGCACTGGAGACAGTACAGAGAGCAGTCAGCCTCCTGGGCCCTGCCCTTTTAACCAGGAGTGGGGAGAGCCTGAACCAGAGGAAAGGAAGGGCAGAGAGCTGTAGTAGTCTGATCCTGGGAAATTTATTTTCCAAACAGTTTTTCTTGCTGGCTGCATTTTTAATGTAAATATGTGGGGGTTTTATTGGAGAGGGAATTCACGTGTCATAATAGATACTCTACAATTTTATACTGGCGCTCTTAATTCCTTATGAACGGCTCAGAAGTATATAAAAGGTACACGTTAAATACATATTTTTTTCTTAAGGGTATACATTCAGTGAGAAGCTACAATTTAACATCTATCTTTAAGTGGCACAACACCGTCTCCAAAAATTGAAGGGCTTTGTCAGCTGGGTGATCTCATGGTCCAGTTTATAGCAAATACAGGAGGGCCAAGTATGATAGTTAGCAACAAGACAGCCATGGGCAGAAAACAGTTATAGAAAATGCCAGTTACTAGAACAGAAGAAAATTCTCTTTTGGTCTCACCCCCACAAACACTATATTCAATGCAAAGCAAGAAAAGATTAAAAAACCAAAATGTTATTATTTCAAACAAAATAAAATTCTCAGCTCTAGTCTAAAAAAAGACAGTACTGATATGGGCATACAGAAGATGCTACTTTTCAGGGAAGCATTTGCCTTGCTAACACCCTGTCTATCTGTGAGACAAAAATGACACAAACATATGAAGATTATAAAATGGGGTTATCCACAGGGGTAAGCACATTCACAAGAGGGGGAGGCTGAAAGCCTGTGTTTGCCAGTTACCCAGCACACTACTACTTGGTCTTTCCAAAGGGACAGCCTCTGCTCCTCCTCTTAAGACTTTGTTGCTGCAGAGCTTGTTCTTCTCTGCCAAGACCCTGCCTGGTTGCAACTAACCCAGGTGTGCATGGACCTGGGGTGTTGCTGCTGCTCATGGGCACTCCAGCTCTCCACTTCCTAAGTGTGTGCAGTGGAATAACAACTCCTTCAGACAGTCCTTGGAGTAGCAGGGGAGGTGCTACAGGAGTGGCTTCTGTGAGAAGCTGCCAGAAGCTTTTCCCATGTCTGGCAGAGCCAACTCCAGCTGGCTCCAGGATGGACCCATTGCTGGCTGAGTCCACCAGTGATGGTGGTAGCACCTCTGGGATACAACATGTAAGAAAGGGGAAAAGATACCCTGAATTGAATGTGCAGGCAGAGAGAGGAGTGGGAATATGTGAGAAAAAACTCAGAAGACACAAACATCAGTGCGGAAGGAGAGGAGGAGGTGTTGCAGGCACCAGGGCAGAGTTTCCCCTGCAGCTCCTGGAGGTCCACATGGAAGCCCATGGAGGACCCTCACACCAGAGAACGTGGATGCCAAAAGGCAAAGGCATATGTGACCCCATGGAAAACCCATGCTGGAGCAGGCTTCTGCTCCTAGCAGGATCTGTGATCCCATGGAGAGAGGAGTCCACATTGGAGCAGGTTTTCTGGCAGGACTTGTGACACCATGAGGGACCCATGCTGGAATACCCTGCTCCTGAAGGGCTGCACCCTGTGGAAGAGTCCCTCACTGGAACAGTTCTTGAAGACTTTGAGGAGGACTCATGCTGGAGACGTACACAGAGGACTGTCTCTGATGGAAGGGACCCCACACTGGAGCAGGAGGAGAGTGGAAGGAATGCAGCCACAGTCAACCAACCACTGCAGGGAAAAGCACACCAAGTTTTTCATCTAAATAGGACAGGTGAAGAACACAAAAGAAAGTCTCATATCAAAATCTTTAACAGTACACAAAAGAAAACAAAAATTATATCACTTTTTTCATATCTAGAGAAGAAATCTACAGTAATATTCAAAAACCATCCACTCATGAATCTTCACCACAGATCCCTCACCTAGTGCAATCTAAACCTGACTAGCCCTTTACCCAGCTTCAAAGAGTCTTCCTGGAAAATCTTGTGGTCCACTCTTTGTGGCAATGCAGGCAATAGGACAGTAAGTGCTATACCATGGAAATATTTACCATTTCAGCAGCACCAGTCAGGAAAAGCGAAAGGGTGCTGCCAAACATTTCACAGTCTAGATGGAAAATAAAACACTTAGGTCTATAAGGAAATGGGCTGCTTCTTCTTCTCAGGCTATGAACTAGTTCTCTTATTGGTAATTCCAGATATGGAAGATTTTTAGAAACAGACATCAATAAGCTTATCTCCAGCTGGAGCAGGTCTCTCTGGTTTGTTGTTAACCACTTGTGTTCCCTAAATATGTATGTTGAATTGTTTGTCTCTTTACAGAACTCTGTTCAGAACTGTCAAAATTAATTCCTAGGATATATGCTTGGGAAATTTTGTCCCAGTAGTCTCTGTTCTCATATAGCTTCTACTAGATTATTTCAGTCAACTGAACAAAGTTTTCCATCCCTTTCAATTATTCATTTTTTTCCCCAGAGATGTTATTTATACAGCAGTGTACACAGTGCTTTGCAGTAAGTAGGTATGTCAGGCAAAGAACAATGTCCTCTTGACAGCCTTTGCAGCAGAAAGAAATTAATAAGGTACAGACCAAAACAGTAAGAGTAAGGAGGCAAGGTGACTGCAGTTCAAATATTTCATGGAACAAATGCAATGGTATGAATGTTTGAAAAAGCAAAAATACTTGTCACATTGAGAAAGGTTTGTTCACTTAACTTCACACATCTATAATGCAAGGATCCATGTCTGAGCTAGTCACTGGAGGTTCCTTTCTGGTGAGAAACAAATGTTTTAAGCGCTGAGATTCATCTAATTTGGACACCTTTAGGAAGAAAGGAATCATGCTTTATGCTCTACTTATCATATCAAGCATTCCTCCATTGACTGTAACTTAGTCAAGCTGATCAACTTGGATGTGGATAGCTACATTTAGTTAGATGATTCCAACCTACTATTCTAGCCACATGACAATATCTCTTTTAAGTCCTTTGTAAATGAAATTTCTGCTTGACAAAACTTCAGGCAGTGGTTCCCCATTCTTTTCCACTGTGGGGAGCTTTTTTTAAATTTTTAAATCCCCTGTGCACAACATTTTTTTTTCCCCTGGAGGTGATTGCTAGATTAGCTCAATTAAATCAGCTCTCTCATAGGCTGCACTCTAAATCAAATTTGCTTATAGAAGCCTGGTTTTTAAACGCTGTCTGCAGATATTTTTTTCTTTTTGCTGTAAATAGATGCCATGTAAGGGTGGTTTAAAGCCCTGCCATAGAACAGGCTGAGTCAGAGCAAACTGGAGTTGACCCGACTTAGCCTTTTACATGACTGGTCACAAGCTGGGTTGGAGTAACTAGGGGGAGGCATAAATCTTGTAGTTATGTCTGTAACCTGCAGATTACTCCATATCACCATGTCTTCAGCCTCCACTGTTCCCACTCCTGTTCAACATGGTCACCCACTGGGCAGGGACAAAGCAGGCAGAGATCCAGTGGGGGTTTTGCCTGACACTCTGTGACTGCTGGAACTCCAGCTGGAAACTCACACCTTTGAGGAAGAAAGTAGAATGCAGCACAGAGGGAACAAGAGCAGCCCACGCTGAGCACCTTCAGGTCCCTGCACCAGCAAGGAAAGCTGAGGTTGCTCAGTTCTTTGTCTCACATTTGAAGCAATAAGTGTTGTCATTGGAAAAAATACTGGATTTTTTTTTTCTTCTGCAAGTAGAAGTGTATTAAGCCACTTGTGCAGTGGCACTGAGTAGCAGTGAAGTTGCAATGACTTGGTGGCAGTTGTTACTGAAGCCCATTGATTTGGAATGGAAAGTCCTGCTTCCCGTTAGCACTGCTAAACCTCAATCAGTCTCCTATGTGAGACATCCTTTGTTTTTGTATTTAATAATTTCAGTAACTCTGCAATATGAAACTTTCTCAATCCAGTCCTTGTGTGTGGGAGGGTGTGAATATTTCCAGCTCATAGTAATGAGCGCTTTGGCACAGGCGGTTGCAGCAGGCAGAGGCCTGCGAGCTCCGCTTTCCAAGCCCAGCTCCAATATGCTTCTTGCTGCACTCCAGTGCTAATGCAATTAGCTTGGCTTTCCGTGTGCACCATGGTGAGACAACACAGGCAGAGCAACAGAAGAGTACTCAAAAGAGCCTGACATTTATCTGTGCTTTTTTTACATGCTAAAAAGTAAATCACGTTTCTTACATTAGGCTCTTCAGTAGGGAAAAGGTGTCTAAAAATCTGAGACGCTCCTGAAAACAGAATGTCCCTCTGCTGTGGTTTGGTACAGAAGAATGCACCCAGATCAGCTCAAAACTGGTCCCACCCTGGCAGAACAGGGGGCAGAGGGAGGCAGGTACAGATGCTTCCTGCTCTCTTCCCCAGAAAACAAATTCCCTCTCAGGTGAATTCAGGACAAGTTTTAATTCAGTGTCTGTTTTCAACATGCACATTGCCTTCCTTGTCAGTCCTGAAGCCAGGCTCTAGTGAAGACCTGGAGCAGCATAGTCAGTACAAAACAATTCTGATTTGCCTTTTCTGTCACTACCCCATGAATGCATTAACATTTCAGCATTTTTGCTGCATTATGGCAACACAGAACTGTTGATGCCATTTAAAATTGATCCCAAGTAACCAATGAAGTGATTAGATGCTGCCATGGTATTTTAATTAGATGTGCAGCACAAAACCTATCTACTTAGCCAATCATGCTATTTCTTCTAAAATGAAGCCATAGATTTCAAACTTTAAATAAACAGAATGAAAAATATAAATTAAGGGGAGAAAAAAAAAACAGAATATCAGTTAATGAAAGGAGTTGATAATAGATTATTATGCATAGTTTAATCATGAAAAGCACATTGTTTTAAACAATACAGTACATACCAAAAATGAGTAAATGTAGATGCTAATTGTCTTCTCCATTACAGAGAGAGAGATAATGCCAGGGATTTGAGACAAATGGCACTTGACCTCCTGAACCCCAGATGAAAAGGGAGATAGATGTTTGATTTTGATCATTCTGGTCTTTTCATGATCTGAATCAATAAGTACCCCTTATAGCTTTGAGTCATGTTTCTAATTAGTCAGCCTCTTGGGCCTGGTTTACAAAATAAAATATAAATCAACGTGCATTTGTAAATTCCAGCAAGCATGCTGGGCCAATGCCATCTCAATAAAATAATTAAAATGCCATCAGCCTGTTAACTTGCTCTCATCTCTGCCAAAATATATGTACTGTCAAATGCCAATGCATATTTGGAATGTTAAGAAGAAAGGTATTTTGCAGATACAATAGGTGCAATAAATATAAGAGATAAAATACTTATGTCTTAATATAGCCAATTAAAGCTTTACTTTTCTTTGTTAGTGTAAGGAATTGCAGAAAGAGAACTAGCAATTAATGTTCTTGACCATGAAGATCATAGAATCATAGAATAGTTTGGATTGGAAGGGACCTTTAAAAGATGTTGGTCCAAGAGTCCCTGCAATGAGCAGGAATGTCTTCAACTAGATCAGGTTGCTCAGAACCCTCTCTACTGTAACCTTAAACATTTATAGGGCTGGGGTATCCACCACCTCTCTGGGCAGCCTGTTCCAGGATCTCTTCGGCCTCATTGTAAAAATGTCTACCTTAGATCTAAATAAAATCTACCCTCTTTTACTTTAAAACCGTTATAACTTGTCCTATCACAACAGGAGCTGCTAAAAAGTTAGTCATCATCTGTCTTTAGGTACATGGAGACTGTCAGAAGATTTTCTCAAAGTATTCTCTTCCCCAGGCTGAACAGCCCAAATTCTCTCAGCCTTTCCTCATAAGTGAGGTGTTCCATCCCTATGAAAATTTTTAAGGCCCTCATCTGGGCCTGCTCCAACACATCCATGTCCTTCCTGTGCTGGGACTCCAGAGCTGGGTGCCGTGTTGCAGGTGGGGTCTCCCTCACCAGAGCAGAGCAGAGGGGCAAAACCTCCCTGTGCTGCTGCCCACACTGCTTTTGGTGCAGCCCAGGACACTTTTGGCTCTCTGGGCTGTGAGTGCACATGGCCAGGACAGGTCCAGCCTCTCACCCGCCAGCACCCCCAGGGCCTTCTGGGCAGGGCTGCTCTCAATCCCTTCATCCCCCAGCCTGTGTTGATACCAGACACTTTCCTTGACCCAGGTAGGTCAGATATATCTGATCCAGAAAATACTCAAGGAAGCTCACAATTAGCTTCTCTAAAAGGAAATGCAGCAGGTAAATTCCACATTAGAGAGTGAAATACATATGGTGACACATGGGGCTTGAGTTCTACAAAGGCAACAGCCTGGAAGGGACCCCCCTAATTAGGGAGCATCCAGGAGACAAATTGTCCATTAGCAAGATGATTAATTTTCCCTTCTTTTGCTTACTGTTATGCCTCGTGTGTACTAGGACAAATATGTAAGGACAAATTATCAAAAACAGCCTCTGAGATCCCATCTGCCCCTCTCTGAATTCCCAGCTTTGTGTACACGCTGTCGCTTGCTGCTTCCAACAAAAGGCCAGATTCAATTCTCACTGGCAGAAGTGAAAGAAGGGAGATAGAAAATCGCACATTTAAAGTGGAAGCCAAATCCCTACAGCTCCAAATATGCAAAAGAAGGGACTGGAATTTCCCCATGAAGATTCTCCAGTGAACTAGTCAAGCAAATGACTTCATCAAACATCGATTGACTGAATATCTATAATTATGAGGCTCATCAACAGTGTGCAAGACTTGAGAAAGAATTCTTACGGAAAAAAAAATGGAAGATATGGAAATACATAGAAAATAAGACAGAAATACTTTTCTTTTTTTTTTCCAGAATAGATAAAGCCAAAATGTCTTGATATTTTGGGGGTTTGTATGGTAATTGCCAATGAAATATCCTAAATTTAATTTACCTAAGTTTAAGATAATCTATATATGCTGCCATATGAGGAACAGTTAAGCTGGAAGAAATCGTTCTCAGTGTAAGAATCATAGCTTTGCTCAGAAACTGACTGTGATAGCAATGAGAAAAGGAACAGGAAAGTTACTGGTGGAAATCCCAAAACACAAGTCTTAGGATGTGGCTTGCTTAAAACTTTTGCTAATGTCACAGCCTCAAATGAGGATGCACAAAATGATCTGGGTGCTTCTAACAGCCAGCTGGGAAGTACCAATATCATTATGAGGATTCAAAACAGCACAAAGGAAAAAAACAAATTACTTAGAGACACGGAGGAAAGGAAGAGAATAGTAACACAATTGGCACAAAAGCTTTATCAGGATTTAGTAGGAAGGGGCAAAACCAATTTCTTTTTGGCTACTCCAAGATATCAGTCTAAATTCCATAGTAAATTTTTAGCAACCATCACCCAAGCTTATCTCAGCACTACTAATTTTTAAACCAAAGTGATTGAAAATGCTCAGCAGAGAAGTCTGTTTTTCTGTCCTGAGTTTCATCAGGATCAGAAGCTGGCAGGTGATCCCCTTTCTGGGTTGGGGCAAGCTTCCCTTTTCTAAGGCCAGGCTGCAGGAACTGTAGGAAATACTGGGAGGGGAGAAGTCGCTGGTGCTCCTATGGCAAGCAGATCTGCATGGGCTACTGAGCAGCTTCCAGCAGGAACTGAAGGTTGATACTTCTTAAACACACCCTAAATGTTCAGCAAGCTTTCTTTTTGGCAGACTTTCCTCTTTTTTTTTGGCAAACCGTTCTGCTCTCTGCAGTAATGCTTCAGCTTTGATCTGGAAGCCCTAGGGCCCGAGAGCTGGGAGGAAGGATTCGGGCAGTGCTGACATCAAAAACCCCTTCCCTCTCAGAGCACTTTCAGCACCAGTCCCCACTGGGATTTACTGGGTCATCTCCCCAACATGCACTGCAAGGGGGAATGAAGGAGATGAAGAAGGACGTGGTCTTGCTGGATGCCATGCTTGCTTTGACAGTGCTCTGTAATTCTGAATGGGTGGTTTTGGACACAGAGGCTCACAGGGTTTGAGTCAGGTGCTGGTTTGCAATCAACTTTAAAAAATAACTGAAGTAGTGCCTACTGTTGAAATGAACAAGGAATCAGAGACTGCATGGCTACATTTTGTCACCCCAGCATAAAGGTCTATGGGACATAATACAACAATTGCTGTTTGGAAGACAATAGGTGAGGATGTGCTCGAAAAGCAGCATCCCTTATTTGGACAGCCCCAACCTGAGCAACACCCCAACCTGTAAGTCCCTCTGTTAATATGTTATCTACATGCACTTAGTTTACACACACCAATTCACATGTCCTTCCACTTAAGGAAGCCTAAGGATTTCTAACCATGTATTTCTTTGCAGAAAACATTGTTTTGTAAGCACACTAGGAGCAAGAGTACAGTAACGGGTTTCTAAGTCCTTGGCCTTTCACAGACTGTTTGTAATGAACACCTCCACACTTCAGGAAGTGATGATAATAATCATCTTTATAAATAATGGAAAGCACTCTGCTTTGCTTTGCTGTTCTCCTGCTCTGAACTTAAGGAAAGACCAGAGAAACAGAGGAATGCAAATTACATCTGTTTCCAGCTCTGTGGCCTTGTAACTCTTCATAAGCAGACAAAGCAGATTATCCCACTCATTACAGGAAAAGGGAGGCAGTGTATTGCTTAACAGCTAATAGAGTGATCAGTGTATTTCATTGCCTTCAAAGACCATAACATTCAGGAGAACTAGTGAAATTTAGAACAGGAGGAAACTTTGAAGCCACTGCAGCTTGAGGGAGCTCAGCCTTCTGCCTGATTAGGCACAACAGGGTAGAGAAGCATACAACCATTTTGCCTCTCTTATTTTTACCTATCTACCAGATTGCTGCTTTGATCTTGGTTTCCTTGCTTTTAAAGTACTAGGATATGATTTTAAAGGCTTGTGATTAACTCTGCTGCAATTTCCTGCAAGTAAGAATGGTTATATGTATTCACTAATTATCGTTATTTACAACAACATTTTCAAAGACTTAATTGCTCACAGTACCACAGAATAAACTAGGCTGGAAAAGACCTTTGAGATCATTGAGTCCAACCTATGACCCAACACCACCATATCAAATAGACCATGGCACTGAGTGCCATATCCAGTCTTTTCTTAAGCATCTCTAGGGACGGTGACTCCGCCACCTCCCTGGGAAGTCCATCCCAATGCCCAGTCATCCTTTCTGTGAAGAATTTCTTCCTAATGTCCAACTTAAACCTCCCCCGGTGCATCTTAAGGCTGTGTCCTCTTGTCCTGTCACTGATTGCCTGGGAGAAGAGACCGACCCCCACCTGGCTACAACCTCCTTTCAGGGAGTTGGAGAGAGTGATAAGGTCTCCTCCGAGCCTTCTCCTCTCCAGGCTACTCTTAACAATTAAAATAATTTTCAAAAGCTGGGGGCTTTTAAGAACAGAATAGAAACAAAAGACCCCCAGACTACTTTTTGACAATTCTGCTCCTGGGCAACCTCAACCAGCACCAATGAGCACCCTGCTGACTCCCTGAGGGTAAGAAGCAGCCTAAAGNTCAACCAGCACCAATGAGCACCCTGCTGACTCCCTGAGGGTAAGAAGCAGCCTAAAGTGTCATCTGAGTCATACCTCTTCTTTGTAAGATTGGTAGAGTGGCTTAGATCATCTGTTGCATGGCTGTGGTAACTACTGGGTTGAAAACAAACATGGGACCATGTAAAACTGACAAGAGAATTAACTCTTTACAAAAGAAAGATGGGTTACAAGATATTCTATGTCAATGTTGAACTGAACATATTCAGCCAGAAGAAACAGAGAAATTAGGCAATAAAGCTAAATTTATATTCATTTTTACACTGGTGATAAATATAGATTTAAATAAGTCTTAAATACAAGCAACATACAAACCAGTTGGATCTCTTCTTAAGAAAGGCTGTGTTCTAGTCTTTTGCCTAATAGAGGATGCTGGGCAGAGACTGCAAGCCACTCCTGCTTGGTGGTATATCATGAAATGCCAAATTCTAAAAATCACAGGCCATCTAATGAGTATAAAATCCTTATCCTATGGCTGTAGTTGCATATGCAGTTTTCTTTCACTGTAGGCACAATATTAGCAGTACTGCTGTGCAAGTCTTTTGTATTTTATTCCTAAAGATAACTCAGTCTAGCCTGAAGCTAAGTTTTTTTAAATTATAAAATCACTTTTCATTAAAATACTCTATTTTTAAGCTGTGATTAAACTTTATAGCAACAAGCAAACAAGAATCTGATGTAAATACAAATATACTAAGTGCAAAATACAAAAAAATTAGGCATATATATGTCGTAGGATGTTAAGAATTTAATTGGAGTTTGGGTTTATTATTGTCGTCTTGTTTTGGGTTTTTTTTTTTTTTTGTTTGGATTGGCTTGGTTTTGTGGCTTGTTTCTTAAGTACCTCAGGTGCTCAGGAAAACTGCCCTAGCTACTGAATTTTTTGTAATATTTAGAAGTGAAGCACAGGGAAGTAAGATGAAAGCAAGAACTTCAGGTAGGGAGGTGGTGAGAGCACTGTAAACACTTGGAAAGATTTCTTATACATTAATAAAGTTTTGTTAAATGGCTACCAAAGCACTCCTGTCACCCACCAGGTGGATCAGCAGCTCTGCAAGGGCACAGTGGGTGCACAGGGGCTGTGCATTAGGGACAGCACTTCTGCCTACATGCACCCAGACAGGGCTGTGACTCTGCTGGAGGGAACAGAGCGCTGCTGGCCAGGACGTTCAAGCACGACAGCACATGTAGACCTTGAAGCTCAGCCTCTCCTCTGCTCCCCTCTCTCACAGATGCAAAAAGCCTGGAGCCCCTTCTGCTCATCACACAGGGAGACCCCAAGACATCAAGGACAATGTCAGCTGTCACTACAGGGCCTGGTCCTGCAACACTTTCCCTTGAGAACAGCTTTGTACATTTTCTTATAAATTATTTCTGGAGGATAAACTTCCACAATTTGCCTCCAACTGAAGAGCAAACTTGCAGCATATTGTAAAATACATGTTTCATTCCTCAGCAGATGCAGATAATGGCACAAATTTCTCAGATTAGACTGGAGAAATTCTTTGATGCCTCAAAATAATTAAAATGGTCTGTCATGGAAATGTCAAAATGGAAGAAATTTAGCAGAAAATGGAGGAGAAGTGGCCAGATCTCCCTATTATCACTTGCTGTACATCTCACAAGACAGCTGATTCCCAGCTCTGTATGGGTTCCAGCATTCAGTGATTTATTGGGTAATTCAGCATTTGCCAGTATGTCTTGTGCTAATTAAATGCATCGCACTCTATTCAGAAATGTCACAATTTATTTGTCTTTTGCAAGCACTGACTTTATTTCAATCTTCTAAAAAAGATTTTATGAGCCCTAGATAACTTATCCTGGCACATTCATCTCCCAGGGCAGCTTCCGCATCTGAGGGCAGTATGGGAAGAAACCAACAGTGAACATCCAATACAAATATCCTCTTTGGACAGCTTATTTATCTCATATATGCTGTATATCCAGGAGTGTGTAGCTTATATGGTGAAATTACAAGTGGGTCCATTAATGTATAAAAACACTAAAACACGACAGAAGTTAATATACTGTATTGGCAGGTTTTATTGGCTGACAGACTGAGCCAAAGAGCCATGAGACTGAAAACACTGTAATCTGTAACAAGATGTTTATTTACAAGTGGTTTTGTGGCTGAATTTGGCCATTAACTAAATTGCATCAAGAGAAAACGAGCATAAAATAAGTCACTCTAAATATAAGATGCCAAAGCATGCTTAGTATAATATTCAGAACCTGAGGACAATCCTGTCATTTTAATTCAGTGCTTTTCCCCACAAGCTATGCATAACTGAGTGCTGGGGGTGAATTGCAGCTTTTGCGACTCAGCCATGGAGAACACATTTACAGTGTACAGTAGAAAGCTGCTTTGTTCTGAGAAAGTACAATTCCTCACACGAAATTGTGGTTGCAATTTAATTGGAATTGAAAATCTGTGATGCAAGACAAGAAAGGGCACTTTTCATGTGACACAGGAGAAAATAATTACCTGTTTTAAGGCAGGGAATGGTTATTCAGAGAGCCAGCAGCCAGGTCAGTGCAAATATTTTGAGTATTTTACTATAAACCAATGATTTTCTATTACTACTGTCCCAGACAATTTTCTGCTAAGATTCTTTGGTGACAGAAATTGTTGCAGGGAGGCAACTTGCTGCCTTGACAAGGAACTTTATGGAATAGGCTCAAATCACTTAAACACAGTTTGAATTTGTCATTTGTCACATTAGCAACTGAGTGTTGCATTTGTAGCAGTTTGGTGTAAAGCAGAGGGAGGATGCTGTGTCTATTTTTTGCAGCGCAAGCTTCTGCTGCTGGGCCCTAACCAAGGATGCCTCCTATAAGTGGCTGTCTGAGATATTGCAGCAGCGGTGACATTTAGCTGGAAGACAGTGATTCACACAATTTACTCCCTGGTGACAGACAGTGACTCTTTACACGCTGTCTGAAGAGAAGCCATGACCATGAACATGGTTATTTGGTTATGTCCGTTCATCTTGCCAGAGCATGGATGGGTGTGGAGTAGAACTGGACTCCTGGTCCAAGGCTCCTGGTCATTTGCACATTTCTGTTGTTTCCTCTTCGCTGATTTGTGTGTGAAAGTGAGAAAACACAGTATGTGAACTGGAATAGGACAGCCTTGGGTCCATTATTCTGTCACTTCAGGCAGCCCTACTATATACTTCTTCCTATAAACTCATATGCTCAGGCTGCTGAAATCACCTTTCATGTGAGACTGTTTCACAATCTCACCAACAATTAGAAAAACTTTTCCTCTGATTTTCATCTTAAAATATGTATTTATTTGTTCTGAGCTTATATGATTCTTCTGCTTAAATAGCTCTTCTTATTCTGACTACATATGTCCTTTATGCATTTATAGAGCACTATCATATGTTCTCCCAGTTTCCACCCAGCCAGTCTGCTACGCTGTACCAACCAACTGTTTTAACATCTATTCCTCTGGTCATCCTCACTCCCTGCACCAATTCTAATTTCATTTAATGTTTCTAGCACACAGAGAGCCAGAGCTATTTTAAATAATCTATGTTATACAATGACTTTTTTACTTTCCTCTTTTTGTTCTGACTATGCTTCATATGCTATGTTAGTACCAAATCTGAGTCTTTTACAATTGCATGATAATTATTGCTTACAGGGACACTGTCATTAAGCAACAGACTTTGCTTTTCTTCTTGTTTTCCATTTCAAACTTATGAGTTCCCAGTTTATATGAAAAGATCATATCACTCTTCCTTAAGTGCAATTACATTTTACCCAGTTTTCTATTACTCAATCTATTTTATTCCTCTGGTTACCTGGTTCTTCATAATACTCTGATTTGTTGCTGTTTTCTGGTGCAACAATTCCATTTGCTACATTCACAATATATTTCACATAAAACCCGACAAATATACTGTTTACATGACAGAGAGGAAGATTACACACCAGACATCTTTGCTGCAACCATGTTTTGGTATTGCTTTATTTTCTTATGTGACTGACAAAGAGGGTGCCACGGAAGTAGCTGTCCCTTCACTAGTAAAAAGAGCATCTGCTTCTGTAATACAGGGTAGACATTTGTCTACAGAAGTATTTTAGGATATCATTGCTGCAAAAGGCTGAGACAGCTCACAGGAAAGCAATATTTTCCAAACCGTAATTTTTCATAACTGACTGTGGGAAAGTAAGAACTAGTAGTTCAGCAAAATTGGTATTTTAGAGAACTGAGATAAAGGAACAAATCTGGTTAATGAAGAGGATCATATCACATATGGAAACTTCGCTGATTAGTAGAGTCATGGAATATGCTTCTGATTCACCAGAAAAACTTTCTGGCAATCCATAAAGCTCGAATCCAACACAGTATCTGGTGTTTTGATAAGTTTTACTTTCAGCTGCAATTGCCAAGCCACTCTTTCTAGTCACCAGGGGTAGGTCATGCAGAGTAACCTCCAGAGCACTCACTGCTCATTTGTCAACACAAGAAGCCATGGGCCACTTACGCTGTTGTATCTTCCAACACAAAGTTTTACCATCAGGAATCATGTTTTCGGAAGGGGCCTCCAAATTTGCAAACTGAGTTTAACATTCCACCTATTGTGTTTGATAAGCCTTCATAAAACTTTTGCAAACTGGGTCATGGCAAAGATGTGGTTGAGAGAGATGGCTGAGGATTGATACCCCTCCTCTGCTGTATATCCAGTAGTGAAGGTCATGTTGGTCAAATGGGGTCTCTCTGCATGTGTAGTGGAGACACTGACAACAGCATCACTTCTTGGTCTGCCCATGGCACAGGTCAGCACTGGCAGGGAAGGGACTGCTGGAGTCTTAATCTCTGAAGAAAGAACACCTTCAAACACTCTGCTGTGTGAGACTTCTGTCATTTCTGCTAAACTTAACTTCCATCTTGAGCTTACTGCATTACATAGAGGGTGGGGGAAAAAAAGGGTGCAGACATTAGATTAAATGTTCTAATTGGAAATTAGAGTAAAAATGTACAATTAATGCCTGGAAGACAGAAGCAATGAATCTCGATTTCCTGGAGCACTTTCTAATGGGACAGTTGCTAATGCAGCTGCTTTTTCTTCTATACATGCAAAGTTGATGCACTTCTTTGCAAATATTTCCCATTCTCTTTCCTGCCAATTCACTCAAATTGGTGTCATTGGCAAAACTCCCATTGATCATGCAGGCAGCGTGATCAATGCCTCCTGTACCTGGATGTTTGTCTTCCTTTTTAGGAGATATTTGACTGTTGTTCTTGCTAGTTCACTTGTTCTGCCTATCTGGATTTCCCTTCATGGCATTGTCAGAAATGAAGATGGTGATTTAACAGAGGTGAGCAAAATCTTGCCTTTGAGTCTTTCTGGGTGGTAAAACCAGAAAACGAGATAGCTAGACAGGTCATAGTGTGCATTTCTACTGGTATTTAGATTAAAAACTATGTAGAAAGATCTTGGTTGATAGGAAAGTCTAGTTGCTGACTTGAAGGGCACATGAATCATACACAACCTTTTTCTTAGACCCCTAGGATACAAATGCACCACAGACAATTTCTGTGTTAGAGGACTCCAGAGGTCCACAAATCCATTACTGCTGGTTCAAGTCCTGGCAGAAGAGTGTCCTTTCCTTCCTGCCTATGGCATTGCCCTCTTCTGCCTTGGAGAGATTGTAGTATGCTACTGTGGGCAATACAGGTATGTTTCTCTTCTCTTCTTTCCCACACCATTTACCCTTCTCAGACAGTAAATGAACTATATTTTCTCTGGTTTTGCATCTCCTTTTCGTATTCCCTCTCTCTCTGTCATGTCCCAAAAGCTCCAGTTCCTCCAGGGCAGTTCCCCCAGGGCAGGTTACAATGTGTCATCCTGAGCACATTTCTTTCTTAAGAGTGTCAATTTTCACTGGATGAAATGCAAACCCTGAAGACAGAGAAGGGCTCTTTCCAAGACTATGCAGAACTGTTCTACCTTTATTTTTATTTAGACTTCCGTCAAACAAAAGCAAACATTCGCTGTCTGAGCTGTGTCCTCGCACTACGGCAACAAACACAGGTCTTAGAGAGGGGAAGGGAAAACAGGTTATGGAGCAATCATGTAGACAGGACAACGGGCTGGGCCCGCCTTTCTGGCTCCGTGAGCCGCCCCAGCTCCCGGGAGCTGCTGCGGGCTCCCACGCGGCGCTCCCGGCCCCCGCTCCGCCGGCCCCCGCAGCCGCAGCGCCGGTGCCAAGAGCCTCCCGCGCCCGCTGAGTCACAGCGCTCCGCACGCCCGGCCCGGCCCGGCCCGGCTCAGCCCAGCAGCCCCCTTGTCCTGGCACTACTGGGCTCCTCCGTGCTCCTCACCTTCCCCAGAGTTTCCGAGGAGAAAGCCAAAAAAGCCTTCTCCTCTCAGTCATTCTTGGAAGACGGGCATTCTCCCCACAGAAGCAAGAAGGCTGTTTCTTTCATTTGCAATTAAAATAGGGTTCTTAAGCACCACATTTTAACGCAGAAGCAAAATAAACAATAAATCAACAAAAGCATAGTTTGTTCGTTGAGAGAAAACTGCTACATTCTGCCTTTGCTGCTCGCTTTCTGGGATATGAAAGACTCTAGTCAGTCCCTGTGTGCCAAGGATTCAAATAAAAAATACATACATAAAAACAGGCAGTTACTTCTAGCAGAAAGCCAGGATTCGTGCATGATAGGCACTAGAATAGATATTACTCACTAGTTGCATCTGCTGAAAGTCTGGATCATTCCCTGGAATCTGTCATCTTAGCTTCAAGCCACAAACTGAACCGAGGGGCTTCTCAGAGACTGTGAGCTTGTGTCTGCTGTGAGGGTGAAGATGGCCACAGGTGTTCAGGACAGCTGAGACAGCTGTGTGCAGCTAGAACATTGAAAAATATTAGTTCTACTGTCAGAAAACTGCCAGCAATTGAATGATTTGCCTTTCTGGTGTGCAGACAACCACTGAGTTTATTTAAATTAGCTGTACACATCTAAATGAGATGCATGTGTCCACATCTGAGTTCCTGATCAGTTTGCAGCACAAGAAATTACATGCAGAAAACTGCAAGTGAGTGGCTTATCCTGGACAAGGCCCAGAGTTTTTGGAAGTGGCCTCAAAAAACATTGAGTAAACTTGTATTTCCCTGAACCCTCCATGTTTCCTCATTCAGTTCTTCCTATCTGTCATTCCTTTGGTGGTAGAAGTGCTCCATACCAAATTTCTGCACCCATTACTTTCCTAAAACACCAGAAATACCTTCCCTTGGTATGAGTGTGACTATTCACAGTGACAGGAGTCTGCAGAGTCTCTACCCTGGCTGAGAAGACACCCACTGTAATTGATAGATGAGGTGATTACCAGCAGAAACACTACCCCAAGGAAGGGAAAAAAGCAACTAAGTGCTGACTAAATCCTGCTGTCAAGTGGCAACCATGCTGCAGAATATGAGTCTCACCTGTTAATTGTTGTGATTTGCTTCTGAGGCAGCTGAAGGTCAGCAAGAAAGAAATCTGTTTTGTTCAGTGGAAAATAAAAGCACTTCTGGGATGTAACACAGTTTTTTTGATTACTCACCTGGGCAAGGTCAGACTTAAACCTCATAATTTTATTTGGAAAGGAGTCCTAATGAAGGAAGCATGTGTAGACAAGTGGGAAAAAAATTCCCTCTTTAGGATTCCTGTGATCTGAACTTGAGTGAGAATTAACCCTTGAAGATGGGACAGCAGGAAGTAGAAAAGGCACTGACAGGCAAGACTTTGTTTCTCCCTGACTTATTGTGCTGACACTGGCAGGGAACACCACGATGAGCAGGAAGGACAGAAAAGGTCCTAGGAACCTATGAATAAAAAAAAAAGAAAAAGAAAGAAAAAAAAAGCTTTTTTTGCAAAAAGCACAGAGAAATGAGTCAAACAGGGAATTAAAAGGAAGGTTAAGAAAACAGATCACAAACAAAAAGGAAAAAAACCCACCAAAACCAGTAATGATTAAGAAGGAAGAGGGGAAATACCAATAAAATGGGGAAAGGACCTACAAATTTACTGTGGTCCAAGAGAAGAAAATAACTGGACTTTTAGTAGAAGCTGCTCACTCTAACCATCCATAGGTAAAAGAAGTAGGAAATCAGTATATGTCAACTGAAATGATACTAATGGAGTTCCTGACCCAAAGATTTCAAATGTTCGTGATTAGCTGGCTGTCGATAGCAGATGCATAACTGAAGTAAAATCCTTCCTTAAGTGAAGCTGCAAGTGCATCACCAAACACAAATCACAATGAAACCCAAAAACTGGAGAACTCAACCACGCTGACTCAGTGATGTTTGAGAGATCCCACTTGGTCATGGAATCCTGTTTTTCAAATTGGACAGAAAAATATTTACACTCTGAACTTGGGAAGCCTCATAGCTTTGAGTGTAAACAATACTTACATGAATCTGGACCAGCTGATCATCTCCACTTGAATGGTGGGATTATGGTGACAAATAGCCACATCTGCAGAGTGCCTGGTTTTCTGATATTGCTATTTATGCTCAAAGGTCTCTCAGCAATTAAATTGCAACTTTACATTTGAAAAGCCTTGCTAGAAGGAAATTAGGATGGCATGTTGGAGGCCAGCCAACATAGCCAGCAAAGGAATCCTCCTGGTCTTACTGGAAGACAAATGGTGAAATATGACAATAAGCAAGAAAGCTGCAGTGGGAAAGGTGAAGGTTGATCAAGCACACTGATTTTGGGGACCCCTAGAAACAAATCCAGCCTGATGTAAAACTCCTGTAAAGATCCTACCAAAGCAGAGTCATCAGATGTGACTTCAGTGCCAGTCAATGTTGCCCATTCAACAATATTCCTCACAGTGTTAACAATAATTACTTCTCCTCAATACAGAAAGTCTAACAAAAATCTGTTAAAGACAATGAGGAAAGTGAAATAATTCCTTCTCTCATTGCTAGTCCACTCCTCTTGCAGATGCAGATGGACCTATATGTTGGTGAGAACATGGGTTGGCAGGTAGTCTGCAACACACAAGAACTTTATGTAATCAACTATGTATGGAGCACTTCTCTTTTACAGGACTCTGAAATGTCTAACAAGAATTTCACTGAACCTCAGCGTCAAGCAAATTTAAAAAAAAAGTTGGAAATAATTCTGCTTTTCTATTTTTCCATCCTTTTACTTTCCACTTTGTGAAGTCTTTCCTACTCTTAAACAGTCTTTCTTTAGAGTATTTTCAATAGTTTTAGACCAGATGGAGTCACTCACTGATAGGCAATACTGTATAACAAGTGTCCGCTAATTAATAATTACTCGGCATTTCATAATTTGTTATAAAAATCATCATACACTAATTTACTGCAAGTATGAATCCAACAGGCAATTCCATATGACTGCTATAGCTTGGCATCCGCTCATGTTCTTCATGCATGTATGGTACAGCATTTTCATTTTAAAAAAGAGCTCTAGCAAAATTTTACAACCAAAATACACAGAAAGAAATCACCAGCTCTCTCCGCCACAGTGGCCTTTTAGGTCAGTAGAGAGTGTAGATATTCTGATAGAAACATTGTATTTTTCTGATGGCAACCTTGCTAAGACATCCAGAGCAACAAAAATTCTTTTCTGCTACAGCAGTAGGTGAAAGTTTTACTGTATTTAAAGTAAATTTCTGGCCCATGACTGTTGCTAGACGGACACAAAAAGAAGGACACTCACACAGTCAGTGTCAGGGCAAAAAAGAAGGAAGTTTACTTTGGGTTTAGGGTTAAAATATGTTTTGGAGTTTGATCAGCGATTGGGCCATGAGGTTGACACCTCTTTGACCTCACTGGTCAAACTAGAAGTCAATCAATTTGTCCTTCCCCCAGGAAGAAATGCACAGTTTTCAAAACATCACTCTTTGTTTATGTCACAATGAGTGAGAACTTCACTACAAGAATGTAAAACACCAGAAGGCTAGAAAAATCAGGGCGACGCATGACCTTTTAAGAAAAGCCTCCTAAGTAAGGAGTATCATGACTTGGGTACAAAGCTCTTCAGATGCAGGGAAGGTGCAAATGTGGGGGTTTTTCCAACATATTGGTGAGACCTTGATATTATAGGAGAAACTGCTTTGAAGGAGCAATAAGAAATCTGTTCACCTATGATGTGACTCTCACAATGTTCATATGATACAATTTCATAGGCTATATTGTAATCAACACATGATCCCTCAGGAGCCTAGAAGTAGGAGCAAAGCATAATTGCAAAGGTTGTCAGCACATTTCTACAAATAAAGTGGCCAAAACCTCCTTCCCTTAGTTCCAGTTTATCTCAGAAGCGTAACTAAAGGAGTACCTGAGATACAGGGGAGTTTCAAATGCTTCTGAACAGTTTCCCCAATACGGCACAATGCAGCAGTACTAGGTTTAATCTTGGTGTGATTTTTAAAAATGATTTTGCATCAGGTTAAATCAGAGCTCAGAACTAGTACTCAGAGAATCCAAACTTCTTATTCACCCAGAGATGCAAACTATTCCCACCAACCTAGGGTAACTTCATTTTTCTCATGATCTAACAGTATTTATCAGCACAGTAAAGTATCTGAGAATCTTTCAGATATGAAGGAAACTACTATCTAAAACTATGCTTGCAATTTTCCACGACAGATTTTTGCATGTTTCAGAAATGTCGATGTATGTTAATTGGATACAGTTAACTATACAGTTAATGAAAAAAAATGCCTATATGGGCATGCAGATACAGGGTCTAATTGCACAAATCTCTAGATATGCTCTGACAGTACATGGCAGATTTGGTTTAGGGCATCAGGACATGGGCTTTCCCCTTTCAGAGGGATTCTGTGCAAGTGTCTGTGCCTTTTGCCACAACAGAAGCTATGAAGAGCGATTTTCCAGGCCACATCTAATCCACAATTTTGCTATTGAAATACCATTAACCCTTTGCAATATTTCATGGTGATTCTTAAAATTTCTTCTCCTCAACTTAAATAGCTGAATCTAAAAATGCTTGATGTTGGTTTGAAAACCAAAACAAAGCAGCATACCTCTCCCTCCCCAACACCTCTAGTCCTAAGGGGAGCTGCTGAGAAAATCCTATGAACATAATCCAAGCTTTCAGAGACTGGGAGGCTAAATGAGAGCTCAAGCTGCATGACTTTGTCCCCCAAAAGCACCCCTTCCCCACCTGCTGGAGGAACCCTCCCCATGACACTGGGGAGCGGGCAGCAAAGCTCTCTGGGGCTGTGCAGCAAAGCCCCTGCTGCAGAGCAAATCCTTCACTTACCCTGTGACTGTGTCACCAGGAGCACCCATTCCAGCAGCTCCCTGGCTGCTCCCACTTCAGCTGTCTCAGACACCAATGGCTCAGATGTTTTTTCATGTCTTGCTTAAAGCTCTGGAAGAGCCTTTTTGAATAAGCCTAGTTTCAGTGCATTGTGCAAGCTCAGTCTGCTTTGCAGATTTCAGATTGCAGCTTTCTCCTAGCCTACAGGCAAATTAGAAGTACATGCACATTTTAGGAGACTAGAAATCTCAGAGGGACATCTAAAGGGAGCTGGAATAGTTTCACAGTTAAGTCACACCAAGGGATCTTACCTTTATTCAAATAACCTTTACATAAGTGATCATTTGTACTGCTTGTGAGATGTCAAAGCAGTCGAGACAATCAGCAAAATGTCAATTCTCCTGCTTTCAACAGACTTTGCTACAGACCCCAGCAGAATCCTCTGGCCCTCTGGGAATAAAGTTGTCATGCTGCAAGAGCCAGAAGTGAAGGTGGGGTAGTTAATATCCCCAGCAAGGCATCTACATTGATCTCCAGTCTAGTGCTGTTCATATTTCTCTCGTTGGGATTAGATGCAGAGCAGGCTCCCCAAAGACCACTTAGCAGGAGTCTGTGATTTGCACCACTTCAGGGCTTCTCGATCGGGCTGTTACCAAGCACTAACAACCAACATTTCTCAAGCTGCTCTGCCCTTTTGCTTAAGGTTGCTTTGTGCCTGCTAACCAAACTGATATCTCAATCATGGCAGATTAATGTCACTCTGCTATACCCTGAGAAAAAAGGGAGAAAAAAGCCCTTGTGTTTCTTTTTCATAAAGGCTGCCATGCAAGGAGGGACCATGATGAAGTTGCATGATACACTTACCCATCTGCTCTGTACCCTCTCCATCAAGTACTGTATTTAATTCCTCTTTAACAAGGGAGAATATCCTGAGCAGTGAAAGATTCTGGGTAATACAGTTATAAAAACTATCAAGCCTGTAAATGGGGCAGTAAGTGGTAAATAATTTACCTTTATCGGAATTACTAAATCTTATTACAAGTTCAGCAATTGCATGTCCTTCTAGTCCACAACCATGCCAGAAAAGGGAAATACTTTCAATAGTCCAGTGATTAGGTATATTGAACTGCTGTACAAGTACTGAACTTGCCACTGTTTTACCTTTTGTCTTTTGAAAGTTGCCAAGGCCACTATTATGGTGGGGTCTGCAAAATACAAAATACAAACCATTTCAACTTGATTTTTGGAGAAGATTTTGTCATAAATAAATTACAAACTGTCCCTGGAGGACAGGTATATTCCCCACCTTCTTTATAATCCCACTGTAAGGCTTATATTTTATATGACCAGAGATATATGAAACTGCTCGGATTGTCTCCTGTTTCCCTCCCCACTATTAGTGTCTGTGTATAGAAAAATATATGTGTTCACAAAAGAAATCAGGCAAGGGAAAGTAGGGGGGCCTCCACCAGCTCTGCAGTCTGGTTCAGAAGTGACTGCTGAAACACCCACTATGTCATGCTAAACAGAACAAAACTCTTCTGACACCTCAGAACTGCCAAAAGACCCAGGGAGTGATGGCACTCAAACTCCCATTCTTGGTTTTCATAACCAAATTTGGCAACAGCAACAAAGAAACCTGTCTCATCTCTTCTTTCCTTCAAAAAGCTGGAATATAATTTTTTTACTTGTTGATTTTCATCTTGATTCCAGGAAAGAAACAGCTTGAGAAAGCACATGCCTCCTATGAAATAACCAAAATTCCAAACCACTTCTCACTGTCTGTTCTGTTTCTGGCCTTCTGATCTATGCTAATTGCTAAACTTTGAGTATGCACTTGAAATTTTCTGTGGGCAATGTGACTCTCTTCAAATAAAAATAGATGCCAGAATTTTTTTCTAACTGAAATACATGTGAGAGAATGACATTTAATGTAAGTGTTTAATCATTATTAATTGCTTTGGTATTCATTGAAATCATGATGGGTTCATTTGAATGTATACCACCGTTTAAGAATAATCTGAACAAGTAAATATGCCAGATCAGTGTAAAAAAGCATAGTGAAGCCTTCTAGGAATGCTATTTAATCCACAAATGTGTATGTTGGAGATAGTTAGATATTCCAATTAATTGCATGAGATACCTCAAGAAATAACCCCACCTATTTTAATGAATAAAGAATTTTGTTGAAAAATCGAGGTCTAAAACATTTTAAAAGCAAAATCATTAAAATAATTAAGTTTTAAGTTTGAAATGATTCTTTTCGTAACAAGTTTTGTTATAAAACTATGTTTTGTATTTTCTTTAAAATGTCATTCAAAAAAAGAAAATGCCAAGCTCTACCCCAGGTAGGCAGAGAAAAGTCATCAGCCAAAGTGCACATGACCTGTCAGGGAACATGGCATCCCAAAGTCTTGCCAAAAAGTCCTCTACAGAACTCTTTCTTGTGAGTCCAGAGAAAACTGTTTGCAATCCTGCCACCTTAAGGACACAGAGACTCCAGATCACAATTTTCAGCAGATACCCTTTCTTCATTAAAATATCTCTTAACCTCTTAAGACAGAAATCTGGTGTAAATTTACCCACTTTTCCCTTCTCAAAAACCCCCAAAACCCTGTTAAGACTTTCCAGCTCTTTACACCATCAGAAATACAGCCAAAAGAACTGACAGATGTAGCAAGCCAAGCAGTTGTAGCCACACAGGGCAATATTCAGACATCTATTAACATGTGCATGCACACAGATGCCATACAATTGAGTTTAGAAAGAAGAAAACAGGTTTAAAATTTTATTATTTCTTCCTTTTATCTAGTAACTGCACTATTTCTTTCAAAATTTTATTATTTCTTCCTTTTATCTAGTAACTGCACTATTTCTTTCAATTTCCTACTCATTACTCGCACAATTTTCCAAGTCTCAGTTATGAATCCCTTAGCTGAACAGGGTCAAACTTTCAATATTAGACACAAATGTTTCTTATTGAGCCAGTTGATGGCATTGCAATTTTACTCAGTTTTATTGCTGACAGTGGGCACCAAACAGAAAAGAGAAACAGAGGCTAGATAAAGGGATGGAAGAAAGTTTTTCTACTGGAAAAATCTATCTTGATGATTGGGAAGAACAATTGGTTTTCTTTTTAAAGTTACGTTTCTGAGCAGAGTAGTGTTTTATAAACTGCATAACTACAGCTGTAGGAATTTAAAGAATGGATGCTACAAAAACATGGGCTTAAAGTAAATTATTTTGAAAGACAATAAATTTATTTACATGACAATTTCTATTCCCACTTCAGAAGGTGAGGGCACAGCTGAAGATAAGCAGTGGTGAACATTTTGATATCTATCCTGCATTGTGCAAGTGCTACCCATCCTGCCAGCCCTCCTGCACTTCAAATACAATAGCACAGTAATGCACTTCTCTCTCATGTTAGTAATTTTATCTTAGCTCTCATGCTCTACAGTTACAGTTGAGGAATCTTAAATGGAAAGATTCATCTGGCCTTTTACATATAAAAGATGCCATTTCATCTTAATGCAACAAAAGAATAGCTAAGATACGTAATCATATATAAAGACTATTTTGAACCAGGCAGGAAGATTCAAATAACGATTTTTTTTTACAAAATATGGAGATGTTTCACTCTGCTGGCTTAGAGCAGCTGAAGGAAGAAAAATAATGATATTTCAAAGTAAGAAGAAATCTGGCTTATTTGTAGAAGCAAGACAAAAGGCAATGGGAGATATGAATTCTCTTTCTCAAATTGGAGAAAATATTTGAAAATATGTGCTCTAAACTCTATAATTTTATATTTGTTGGTGGAATTCCTGATAGATTGGAGTCCTGTTGTTCCCCTCCAAAAGATCAACATCGGAATTGGTGGGAATTTTTCTGGTAAAGTGGCTTTCTGTCACAAATATATCAACTGCTCAAAGCCAAAAGTTAGTGCAAAATATAGATGTGCTTCCATAAAGATGAACTCCCCTCTGCTGGGGGGGAAGCTGGAGGGAAACAAAAAAAATATATTCAGAGATAATATTTGCATCCCAACCTTTTTCTCTCAGATCACTGGCCAAAATACTGTATTTTCAGTCATTCTGAGGTAAGCATGACCAGAAACAGGATAACGAGGACAGGATAGGCTGCCCCCCCACTCCTTATTTTATATGGTGTGACTTTCACTTTTAAACCTGAGACAGGGAATAAACTTCCCCTTTCTTGACCCCATTCACATAACATTTATGTCTATCTGGAATGAGAACCAGTCTATCCAATTTTCTCGTTTTTCTAGTTTGAAAACAGGTGAATATGCTTGCGTTAATCCCCATGTGGAAAAGGCGATCAAGAAAACTTCCAGGGAGGCTGAAAAACATTTCCCATTTGGATTTTATTAATATTACTAGTGGCTGAAGAGCATTTTCAGAGTCTTAAAGAAGTGTTGAAAGAAGATGTCCTTTCATGGCTAAATGAAATAAAAAGCTTGACAGCAAGATAGCTCTCATTGCAATTAAAAACATCAGCAAAGCTGTAGCTAAACATGTTTCAAATTCAGTTCTTGCAAATGTTAATCTGCAAACTGTATGAAGCCAGCTCTAATAGTCAATGGCTTGCTAGTGAACTGCATAGAAGTTCTGGCACACTGATGCACACACATAATGAAAATAAGGCATTTGAAGGTACTTCATGCAATTTTTTCAAATCAGCACTGAAATTTAATTCTCTTTTACAACTGGAATTTTCCCCTGTGGTAATACCAGCAGCCATTAACATATGTTAATGTTCATAGACATTAACAAGATGAACAATTATTACTGTAGGCACCATCGAAAGTGCAATTGTAAACCAACAAATATATTTGAAGCCTTTTCTGGGAAGATGACCCAGGGTAAAGAGATAACAGTATGAAAATTATAGGGGAAAATATGGTTGCTGCTCCCCGGACAGCATGTGGTCAGCATACCCAAATTCCCACACACAACACAGACTAAGGGGGACTAAACAGAGGGTGGAGAGGAGTGGAGACACACTGAGTGGCTAGGCTCTGTCAAAACCCTTGCAGAGGAGGGAACTCAGTGGTACTTTCTAGCTGATAAACTGCACTGCAGCTAAAAACCAAGGGAGGTTAAGGAAGATGTTCTGCTGTTGAATCAGCAACCATGGCAAAATCATTCTCCTTGAGCTGATGCACCTCCTCATCTCAAAGTTATCTCAGGTACAGAAAGATGAAACAGCTAGCTCACTGTCCACACGGACCCTGGTTTTCCAGAATCCTGATGTGGTATCTAGCACTGGATACGTTGCTGTCTTGCAGAGATATTAAGAGCTCTCAGTAGAGAGCACTAGAGAAGTATAGAGTGCTGTCATTGAAGCAGAGCAACCAAAAACAATTAATGGACTCCAAAAGTGTGGCCCTTATGGAGCAGAGAATTTTGTCTCAACATTGTAACATAACAACCAAAAGTTTGGATTGAATGACTACAGGTCAAGTACAAATGCATCCTTTGCTTTACAATCAAGATGTGAATACTCTGCTCTTTCCCTTAATAAAATATTTGAGGGATGAATTACTCACACTTGTTAAACAACAGAGTATTTTAATCTGAGTTTGTCTAGTTCAAGTTCACTATTTTTACCTTTTCAGATGAAGAGCTATGTACCAGTTACCACAACTTAATGTCTAAGGATCACATATTTTAATCTTACCCTTAATAAACAATATTTGAAAAACTAATGGATTAAGCATGGCTCTCTTTCTATTTTCCTTCAATCTTGCTTGTAACTCTTCTCAGAGCTTTTTTTGTGATTTTTAGTCCCCTTTGTGAAGAGACAAGATGGGAAGGAATGGTCAAATAATACATGAGTCAATGTCACTGTAGATTTGATCTAATTCCATCTGCCTACTTCTGTTTGATAATGGCAGATGTAAGCATGAAGGAATTACATTGCTGTATTGCATACAACATCAGATTGGGGTCTTGGCTTCTTTTGATTGTTTTCTGTGATTCCTATAGAATTTTCAGAATTACTTAATCACACCCTCACCTTATCACCTTAATATTTTCTCTAACTCTAGATACAGGTCTTCATATGGGGATGAATTAAAAAAATATGTTCTTGAGGTAAGCATAGCATGCACAATTTATCCCACTGTGAATTTCATACCTATCTGTAAATTTTAGCATGATGAGTCAAAAATAGTTAGCAAGACAATTGAACAGCAACAGATATCTTCCTTCTGACAGATAATTATCTTCACATTTTGTGAGACAAAATATACAAGTTCTAGGTAATACAGGCAGCATCAATCTTGCCTTCTCACTTTCTTTTTCAAGTTTAAAATTTAATTTCTAAGAAACCACTATGAACAGTCGTCATTTGTAAATGTTGATATTTTTATTTGTGAAAAGTAAAGAGTTGTTCTCTTAAAAAAAAATCGAAATTTTATTAAGAAAAGCATTTCTATGGAAAACCCATCTCTAAAACCCATCTTCTTTGATGAATTTATTAAACACAGGGCACTCTTTTTTTTTTTTTCTAATGTAAGTATGGAATATTCATTTGTTTTGGAAATTTATTTAATTTATTGTCATTAAAGGCTGGACTTAGAAGTATGATGAATAAGGTTTCAAAAAAATAAACTGATTTTGTATTATGCATATTGCAAGTAAGATTATTTTCTGAAGCTTTCTTGCTTTAAACAGGATTTTCCTCTTCCCTTCCCTTCCCTTCCCTTCCCTTCCCTTCCCTTCCCTTCCCTTCCCTTCCCTTCCCTTCCCATTCATTTAAAAACAAGAGATTTAGAAAAAGTAAATATTGTGTTCTGTGGGGTCTACTATGGAGTCTATTGTGTTCTATGTCTACTTTGGGGGCAAAACCTAAACTTTTGGTTTCAGGTACCCAGGAAATCCTTTTTGTTGGCATCCACTGATTCTCATACATCTGAAATGCAGACATTTTATACAAAGAAATAGAAAATGAGACTATTCTGTCAGGATGAGGAAACAGCCTTGTCTTGAAAATCCACATTAGAATGAGCTGGATTCCACCCAAAAAGCCAATTTGTTTTCAGGAGAGGAAGTTTCTTGAGATATTTAATATTTTAGCTACTATTAGTAAATTGTGTCTACATTTTTACATCACAAATGAGACCATTTGCTTGTATTTGCTCTGCCATTTACACAAACCATCTCTGTTTCATTAGTCTGCCATTAAAAGACGCTAGGGGCATGGGTTTAATTTAAATGAAGCACCTTTCTTACAGTGAGACACCAGATTGATTTACACGCTCTTGCAACACATGCCTCATGGCAAAATACAGACAGCTCTCATCTGAAACCTGAGAGCTATTTAACAGTGCACAGTGATGCTAAACTATACTCCAAGCCTTGAAGATAAGAATGCTTTATCCAAATCCATTAGCAGGGTTTTGGGCAGCATAACACATGCCTGCCACATTTTCTAGCACATGCGCACATACTCAAAGCTGTAGGACTAGCAGCCTACACCAAAGACCTCATCTTTCACACAGCTACACAAAAGCAAAGTCCCCTGAACATATTGAACAAATTACTTTTTGCTGCTTTAATGCAGATCTGGTATGTTCTGTAGGTTTGCACCATTCTGTTTTCCTAGCAAAGGAAAACACATTCCTGGGTGCTTCAGTGCACCAAGATTCAATGCTAACATAATGATGGCCTGAGAAAAAATGAATGTTTTCCTGATGCAACAGCTTACAGACTTAAGGACTAGATATCCAGGCTCTGGCCTCTGATTTGCCTTGCCCCCTTACCCCTGGTCTTGACCCATGGTTTCCCTGGCTCACAAGCCAGCTGGCAGAGAAATTACTGCTGCTTTCGCTAACACTTCTGTGTCAAAAAATTCACTGAAAGCCTCATCTGGTTCTTACTGGGCCAACTAAGTATGGAAGCAAATTGTATCACTAGGTTGGGAATCTACATGTCAAACCTTGAGAAAAACCTTTTGTGAATCTACTGATAATGTTATAATTCCTGCCTGGATGTTTCACTAAAACTGTAGTTTTAAAAATCTTCTGTTTTCCCCTATTCCAGCCCTATGCATATGCAAAAACCCGCAAAATCTTGAAACAACAAAACCCCCAAAGTTTTAATTAAGGAACAAAATTTTGGTGCTTTCATCCACACTGAAAGCCAGGTTTTTTTCTGTACCTGCAAAATCAATTGCAGGTGCATTTGGAAGTATTTGTGCTGCTTGACTCTTTGACTGACATCTTCAAATAAATTGTTCGTGGTCCAAGTACTCAGGTGTAAAGTTTACACAATTGAATTCTAAGTGGATGAGAGGAGCAAAGCTTGACACCTGCTATATTATGGTTGCAAAAATATACCTCTTTGAATCTGAACTCCTGCCTGCACTAGGACAATATGTCCCTATCAGTCGAGATGCTAGATCCTAAGTCACTCAAACACACATGTTAATACCCTGTACCCTCATATATCTGCATGTTTTGATACATAAAACAGAAGCCATGTCCTGGATTTACCTGGCTTTATAAAGTGGTACAGGAGGACTTGATCATCACCCAACAACTTTCAATATTAAGCAAAAAAAGAATATTAGCAGAGAGCTTTTAGTAAAATACATATAAAGGACATTGAGAATGTGAGTTTAATGGAATGCTTAAGTAAACACTTAAGTTAAGACAGGTAGCCCATTGTCTTCTTCGAGATAATATTCAACTGCTTTTTTTAACTCGTTCCTATATAGCTATCAACAGCACTTTCAATCAAACTTTGCAAAACACTTTGCTATAGCAAGTGACAGACCCTGCAAACTTATGTGAGGAAAAGCTAATGACTTGTCCTGAATGCCACAGAGCACTGCAGTGCTCCTTCTGAGGCACCATGAGCAGCCTGCACGAGTCTGAACTACCTTCTCCTTCCATTGGCTGGTTGACTAAATGTCACATTACTGAGGCAGCAAACACTGAATTCTCACTGCTGCTACTTGGAATGCCCACTGGAAAAAAAAACAAACCAAAAACCAAAATCAAAACGAAAACCAAAACCAAAATGAAAACCAAAACCAAAACCAAAATCAAAACCAAAAAAAACCCCAAAAAACCCGCATCCCCCCCCCCCCAAAAAAAAAAAACAAACAAAAAACCAAACAAACGGGAAACTATCCAGGGCTGTTAATACGAAATTCACACAAAAAAAACATTAAGAAGGGAAAAGTAACTGAACCAATTTCAGCAAAATGACTGCAAAGTTGTGCTGAGTTGTGATAAACCACTAAATCACAGTTGTGATAAAGTGTGGAGTGACTCTGTTTTCAAAGCAATTGAACAGGTACTGTTCAAATGCAGCACTAAGCATAACTAATTTGTTCTGGTAGTGTCTTTAGGCTGCCAAATGCATTTTAAAAAGAACCTCATTTAAAATGCATCCTTATAGCAAAATGTACCAATGTTATCTAATTGGACAGTGAAAGGAGGGGCCAGCTGTCTTTCCTTCAAGCCAGAATGGTTCAAGAAAAGAACATTTCTGTTGCACCACAATAACAAAGCTCTAGGTGACAACTGCATTTTCCTATCAGTTTCAGCCTTAATAGGTCAGTACTATCACTATCACACTGAACTTCAACTTGCTGTAACAAAAAAATTAGAACAGACGGGCACCACTTTAAGGCAATTGATACAATTTACCTTGACTTAATAGGGTCTTTCTGTGGGAGGATGGCTAGGGGTATAACAGTCCTAAAGATTTATTCACACCTTTCTTTGATGCTTCACATGATCAGCTGCTTTCATGATATCGGTCACAGAGATATTTATCTGGCTCAGAACATTTGCTCACTTCTTGTTTGAATATTTCAGTCTTCATTCTATTAAATATTAGCAGAATTTTTAAAAAAATTTCATCAAGTTCAGATGCAAGCAATGACAAAGATGTTTTTTTTAGTTTTTGATGGGTTAATCCCCATGTGGAAAAGGCAATCAAGAAAAGTTTTCCAAGGAGGCTGAAAAACATTTCCTATTTGGACTTAATATTATTACTATTGGAGAGCTCTTTGCTCTATGACCAGGATCTACATCATCTGGATTGTGTTTTAAGGGTTACTGGCTGGAAAATCTCATTGAGTAGGCTGAGTCCAAAACTCTGGCATGTCATTATTCCTGAGTTGTAAATATTCGCCTAAATTTAAGAAGAGGAATCCAGAAATTGTTTGAACACAAATAGCTGGAACTGGGTTTGCATATTTCTAGCAAACTGGCACCCACGTTACAGACAATTATATTAAATATACCAAGTCAATATTTCTGAATTGATAGATTTTCAATCAGGAAACAAAAAAATACCCCAAATTTATAAAATGTGCCTATTATCTCTTATTAGTTTGTCCCATCTGTTTTCCTCAGAAAACGATCTCTCTATAAACATGGGCTTCCATGTACAATTGCTGTCACCGGTACAAATAAGAGGTGGAATTTCACTAAGTAGAATTTTCACATTCCTTTGCACAGGTTATTATATAATCTGCATGACAGTATATGAACTTAGACTTACAGCTTGTGCAAGGCAATTAAGTAGGAAGGTACAATGTCTCAAGTGCACTGTCTGAGATAATTAATATAATATTCAGAAACTGTAACTTATCCTCTAAAAATGCAGCACTTTTGATTTATCTATCACTGAGAGAGGAGAAAAAACCACTCCCATTCATAACAGGAATATTGTGGAATGAGACTTGGTATCTTGTCCAACAAGGCAATAAATCAAAGAACACAGCAGCCAGATTTTTGAAGAAAGAATATTTTCAGCTGAAAGAGAACTGTCCTTGACTTTCTTCATATGGATGTAAAAGTATGATTCAACAGCAAATATGATTAAAAAATTAAAATGTACATATAAAATAACCATAGCTCTAACCTCAGAAGTCAAAACATGGGAAAATGAGAAATCTCTCCCTGTAAGATGTTGTCATTGATAATGCTGTTTCAGCATACAAGGGGATATTGTCAGCTCATAATTTAGAGAACACAAAAATTAACCAGAAAAGTTCCTTTTAATGTCTGTTTTGGTTTTGCGCATGTGTATTTCCACGTGCGTGTGGATGAGGATGCATGTGTGGCTTTCAGTTCTTTGCTACTTCTTATCTTCCTGGTTTTGTTTTTTTCTTTGCCTGCAAGAGCAACACAAACAAGGGAAGACTGACTAATGCACCTCAAGCTGAAAGTTCTCTCCAGGGAGAGCTGCCTTTGCCCACAAAGCGCACCATTAAAAATGGTGAGGCTCCACATGGGAGCACAGGGCTTCCCATATGCAGCAACCTGAAGGATCAGGGGAATTAATGATGCAAAATGTTGTCTAAAGCAGGCACATGACTAAAGCGTAAAAAACTACACAGATGCAAAAGCTCAAGGAGCTCCTTGTAAATGTAAAATAAAAACAAAAAAAGGGGTTTTTTGGCCCTGTTCTGCCACAAACATTCAATAGGAGAAAATCCCTTTTACTTGTTTGCCTGATCTCCAGTTAGTTACCCTTGAAGAGCTGTCAGTTTTCCCCTTTTCCCATGGCTACATCAATTGTGCACATGGTGTGCACAACACAGAAGGGAACTACTTTCAAGCCAGATTCTTATCCCTGTTAGAAATTTGCAGCTGAGGAATTATGCAAGAAAATGGTGAATCCAGGTCATCCTCACTCTGGCAATCCCCAGTAGCTGCTGTAGCCCCTGGAAGTGACAGTAGTCAGCCTTGAAATTTCTACAGCTATGTAATACGACTGGAAGCAATACCATTGAGTATACAGTTGGTATCATACAAATTAATACAGTGTAAATTCTGCCACTTTGCTGCTCACCCCAGTGAGCTCCTTCTTTCCCTTTCAAGGAGTAGCTGTGCTGATCAATAACTAGAAAATCTGTTAGAACCAGAGAAAATTGTTTGCCTTGTGAAAACTGTTTCTCTCCTGTAAACATTTGCTTTTAAATAGCATGGACTGCAGCTGCATCATAGATTGAGCAAGCCAGCAGAAATTGCTCCCCCTAGTTTGACTTGAAAGGGGCAGTCATTTCTACTTCTATCAGCTGGCCTCAAATTTGACCCATCTCCCACCCAACTTATAGTCAACACCAAGGGATTGCAGGATCAGGATCATTAAGCAGTGTTGAATGGACAAGTCCTAAAGCAAAGCAGAGGGACAGTCAATTGTAGGCAGAATGCAGCAGATTTATATCCACTAGGTGAAAGAAAAATGACTCCTAAACGGGCTGGAGCAGCTGTGAAACTAGTCTGCCACAAGCAAAGATGAAGCATTGGGAGTCTCAGAGAAGAGCCTCTTTGCTTTCCAGCTCTAAAAGCAATTACCATAGATAAAAGCAAGTTCTTGGCAGGGCAGGCAAACTGACAGGGCTCAATTCTTAAACAGCAATCTGATCCCAGGGAACCTTCCAGATCACTTACAGACCTACCATCACAGCATCGTTACTGACTGAAAATATGACAATGGAGTAGGAGAGGGAGAGACTGTCCCTTCAAATAAACTGATGTTGTCCAGAAAGAGAGGCAGTAAAGAGAGGATTCCAGTGTAAATTACTGTCCTTGATGCACGTGTTAGAAAAAGCAATACAGTCAGCATTGGTAAGAGTAAGCTTCTGTTCTGCAAATCAGAAAGTAAAACTCTCAGGCATTTAAATTCTTAATTGAATCCCCTTTTAGTGTGCTAAATCTGATTGTGATTAGTGTTCAGTAGTTAATTTCACGGATCAGAACAATTGTTCCATAATCTCCCAAACATGATTCTGTAAGGCCTAAAGCCGTATTATATTTTAGCTGTAAGCACAAACTAATATAATTTTTAATAAAATATGAAATAATAATATATTACATTGTATGGAGAGGCAATTATTTGGTCTAGCAGTAGGCATTGATTTATTTAAAAAAAAAATCAGAGAAAAGCCCAAGGTTAAAGTGAGGAGTTAGAGGAAGACTGGAGAAAATACAATATCTTTCATTCTCTAAAAGAAAGTTTTGAACTATGTGTCTCATGAGCCATGACAGAGAGCAAAAACTGAGAAGATAAAGCAGAACAAGAAGCTGGACACTGAAGCATGGAAAGATGTATGCTTATTATTACTTAGAGAGACAGGTGAAAACAACGAGTAAGTGAACAAGCAAGAATAAAAGATCAAGAAGATGCAGTTAAAGCTGAAGCGGTAGCAGGTGGCCATGCTGCAAGAAGGGAAGATAAAGAAACCCTACTTCTGAAAAAAAGACAACATAACTTTACAAAAAGAAGCCCTTACAAATAAAACTTTCAGTATGAAGATGGCTGGAGTCAGAACTATCAAAGTTTTACTCAACAGGGAAATGGTTAAAGGCACTGTGTGGTAACCCCTCTGCTGATGGTGCAGTTCCTTGGATCAGGCTACCTTAGTGCAAAGTCCAGGCAAGCTTAGGCATGCATGTGTGCATCATGATCACCAGGGGTAACCCAGATAGCATTAATAAGTACAAATACTTGAGCTTTCCTTGATCTAGCATTAACCAATTTCAGATCCATCTGTTCCACTTTGGATTGCAGCCTGAATGTCTCATGTTAACCTCATATGCTTCTAAATTGCCATCAGTTTTATCTTCTATTAAATAATGTTCACAATTCAATAACCATCTGGACAGAACAAGGACAGTGGTCTCACTAATTTCAAGAAGCCTACTTAGAGAGTGGGGCATAGAAGACCTGATCCCATGCCCCTAAATTCACTCCTAGGTTTAAATAACACTACTTATAGCATCTTCTTGTGCCCTAATTAACAGTGAAACATTTAAACAAAATAAAAATGTGCTTTAAGCAAATAAACCAAAGGCTTGTAAGCCAAATTTTATCTTGTGTTAAACATAAGCAGTCTCGTGACCTTCAGAGCCCTTTAGCTAAGCACTGGAAATTTGATGCGAATAAAGAACAAATCGTGTTTCCAATAAAGAAATGGGAGGTAGGGAACTGATTTAAGGAGATAGGATTTGATCCAGTAAATTAGTAGGAAAACAAAACAGCCTAGCCTCCTTTTATGGCTTACTTTGAGCCTGTAGAGCCATCTCCATTTCAATTCCCCTCATTAAGGAGTTTTCTCATTTTCAGTTTTTCTCATTAAAGACATAAAGTTTAAAAGGTGTCAAATAACTGGAAGAAATTGTGTTTGTACAGTGAATTGAAATCTAGCAGCCTCAAGTTTTGCCCTCAATTACATCCACATGAACATACTTGTAACTTTGGTACTAATTGCAAGTACAGATGGTATCAAAGCCATTTATCTGCAGCTCTTGGGATTTATCAAAAAAATGAAGGTAAAGTGGCAGGCTGAAGTGACAACTCTTGGTTTACTCATGTGTGTTATCACTGATCACCAGCAGAAATAAGCTTGAATTTTGTGATACTGAATGAAGTCATCCTAGCATTGAGCTGGAAACAAAGCAGCAGTTGTTCCAAAATTTTCTCCACACAGCACTATAAAATGATGTTGAAATCAATAACAGTGAGTGAAACAGTAAAATTTACTCTATTTTTTTGTTGCATTGCAAAAAAAATGTTTATTGAGAAGAGCTGGAAATGTTTATTTGGGAATTTTTTTTGCTGTTGACCAGCAGCCCTTATAAATTATGTGCATTTCCCCATCAGCCCATCTTCCACTCTGTCAGTGAACCTTTCCTCTCCTCTGTTCCTTTTCATTCTTCTCCTTCTTCTGTTCCTCTACTCTGTGTGTCATCATCAACAGTAAGACACCTGCATTTTAAGATTATATGTGACTTTAATCTGTCATTTTCTTTAAAAAGTCTGTGCAGTCACTTGTCATCTAGATTCAGTAAACTTATGTACATGTCTTTGAAAAAATTTCTCTTAACACAGAAGGTGAACATGCACTTTTTGCTGAAAACACCTCAGAAGCTTACAGACTCCCAGGAATACTAGTCTGTGTACTCCTCTCTGAGAAAAAAAAATTGTTTTCGGATCAAACAAAAGCTTGAAAATACTTAGCTCCTAAAATATTAATCAACAAGATAACAGGAGAGGTACCATCATACAAGCTGCTTAGAGTTTCTAGCCTAGTCAAAAGAAAAACAGATGAAGGTGCTGAGAGAATTGAATTCAATGGTATTCTGAAATAACATTAAGCTGAATTCTGCAAACTTTCTTAATGATCAGCCTAGCTTGGATTTTTCTAAATACCCTCTACTAACCCAAGTAATAACTAAGAATGTAAGATTAAGTAAGTCTAGTCAAAGTCAACATTTTGCCTCCAGAGACACATTTTCTTTTGCTGTTAATGAATAGCTTTGTGTTATTTCTATTTAAATATTATGTATTGCCCACTTCCAATTTTTATTTGCTCCTTTGAGCATCTGGAGTTTAACACTCAGACTGGTACCTACATCTTCAGTACATCAGAATTTTTTTTAAAAAAGTCATTGTCATCGTTGAATAACACTTATTCAATAAAACTCCATTTCCTAAACAAAAAAGTCATACCTGAAGCTGTTTCCAAACAGTCATGGTTGACTTTAAAACCCTACTTACCATACTGTTCATGTCCTGCATGCATAGAAGGAGTCCTGTCTGCTGTTCTGTCATTTAAGAGCAATAGGCATATGCCAGATTGACAAGAAAATCATTCTTTCTAACCCTCTAAGTTCATGGAATCCCTTTGGAAAGAGCATGATCAATAAAGGATTTCCCTGGAGGTTTAATTTTATCTTTTTTTCCCCCTTTTTGAATGAATTATCTCTGCAGTGTTTTTTATGCTCTGTCATCCTACCAACTCGTGGGTTATACGGTGTGTGTGTGCAAATTACACCTTACTTCCCATTTCCAAACAGCATGTGTAAATACTTATGTTTGCAATGGCCCTTGCACAAATAGTGCCTAAATTACACTCCGCCTCTTTTTCCTTTCTGTGCTTACTATCTTTCTGAAGAAGGACTAATAGTAATCTGGAGCCTTCAGTCACTAAGTTTTATTATAGCAAACTGGAATTTTCTGTCTTCAAGTCTTATCAGAAGGAGAACTCATTTACAGCATGGTATTGGAGAAGCACTTGTTTGTACCTGAAATTCTGTCTGATTTTCCAGTCACATTAGAATCTTAGAACCATAGAATTTTTGGATTGGAGAAGACCTGTAAGGTCATTAAGTCCAATCATTAGCCTAACACTGCCAAGCCCACCACTAAATCATGTCCCTAAGCAGCACATCTACATGTCTTTTACAAACCTGTAGGGATGGTGACTCCACAACTTCCCCGGGCAGCCCAGCTGGCCTATATGAATGCTGTAGTGTTTTACGGTTACCACAGTCCCTCCCAAAAGGAGTTTGTTTCGAAGAAGAAAAATATTGCATTTAAGCTTGAGTAAACCTTATCAAATGTTCTCTGAGTAAACTAAAACATGGCATGGTTTTTCTATCTTCTATATCACCTGAGAAATTGAGCCCCGAGCAGAAGATTTCAGTCTGGAAGAGATGGCTCAGTCTCAGGGGTCCTGCTCCCTGGGGTCCCAGTGTAGTGGTAGCTCAGCTGTTTCCATAGCTACCCAGGTGGCAGTGGCTCTCACAGCCTCTCTGCTCTGGGAAAACCCACTTGGTTTTGGGACCTATGCACCCTCTGGGTACAGACCCTTGAGAGCACTTTCCCCTAGGTCACCCAGGCCTGATGTTGCAACTACTGGTCTGCTCTCTTCTTCATACACCTTTGGAAAGAGAAGAAATGCTACTGAAGCTCAAGCAGTATTTGGCAGTTATTTTGTATTTGGACCAAGTATTTGGTCCTTATTTTGTGTCTACTGTTAAACAGTGGACAGCGTTTACAACAGTGTCCCAAATGGAAAAGAAACATTGGTTTCAGTGCTCCTTCTGGTCATGCCACGATTGAGGTGGACAAAAGCACAGGCATGATTTAACCCTGACCAAACTGTAACTTCTACAAAAACTACTGGCATCAAGCTTTGCTTTAGTGCAGACCTGGCAAAATAAAGAACATCTCTTTTTTTTTTTTTTTTAACAGTAAACTACTTGTCCTTGTTTCTGTACTATGCAATATGTATATTTTAGCTTGTGATGTTACTGACAGTTGTCAGTTGCTCTTTATATAGCTAAGAGGCTTTGGGGGGCAAGGGTGGTGGGTTGACTCCCCAGTTTCATGAAACATTTAATCTGGCAACCAATTCAATATTTCTAGAAAGACCATAGCCTGGTTTTCAGACTTGGAAAAGTGGATACAAATGCCAGATACATTACACCAGGTTGTATATCACCTAAATTGTGAACCAAGTGTCACATGTATAGACTCTGCCAGCTGCTGACTTGCTTTCACTGTTCACTATGCATTTGGTCTGAATGAGGCAGTCCCATTACTTTATGTTTACAAGCCTCTGTTTCGTAGCAGATTGAAGTCAAGGACGTAAAAATCCAAAATATAGTATCTTACTTTGCTTTGGACATAGAGAAGATTGCTTTATAAAGAAGCTCATTCTGCATGTGTAAAAATGCAGATTGAATATGGTTTTACTTTGTACCTACCCAAGTTTTAATACTGCTTGTATATTTTAAAACACAAAAGACGTAGAAGTACAGACTTCATGTAAAATTCATCACAAATCTTCAAAACAGGTTGGATATGGCCAGTGACAAATGATGTTCCACAAAGTATTGCATGACTATTTTTAACATAGCTCTCATACATAATTTCTCCTGCACTGACTGCCCAGAAATATGAACATGTTGAAATAAAAGCCATTAGAAATGGCAGGCCTTCATATCTCTACTTAATCTTTGCAGGATCCCTACCCACTTGACTTCACATAAGAAGCAAATAAAAACAAGTGATGTGGACAACTGGAAGCACCCCAGCAGCTTAGCTTCAGCCATCTATTTGTATTAATCACTACTGCATATTCCTGGTGAGTGGATGCTAATTCGAAAGATCCCAAGCATTTCAATTTCATCACTGTCTTCATCTTTATTTTCCCTTACTGGGCAGTAATTTCCCTTTACTTGAGATCCTAAAGGTTGTGTCCTCCCCACACCAATATCAGCAACCATTATGGACTCTAATCCTGAGGTCTAGTATTCTCAAAATGCCTTTTTTCTTTTTCTGTAAGCCAAAATTTCATTTCTCCATCACTTTCATAAAACAACAACAACTTCTTTTACCTCCTACCTCTCTAAAGTTGTTTACTTTGGCACCCTCCTCATTTTTCATCCACTGCCTCCACTTTTGTCCTTCACTGTAAGATAGATGATAAACGGCCCATTCATCAGCATGCATTGGCTTTTATTCCCAGTTTTGCCCACTCACTTTCTGCATCACAGGATTATCTGGGATCTGAATAAAAGCTAGGATCCATCTCCCCTAGGCCATACTAAAGGCAGGCATGCAAGAATCCATTTGCAGGCATCGTGCTGCAGTGCTGGCCCCAGCCTGTTACAAATCAGAACAAGGAAAAGCCAAAGTAGAACAGATAGCAATGAAAAGTGTAAGTGCTTCTCTGAGAAAAGCTTGAGGTCCACCTCCTGACTTCACGTTACATGTCTCCACAATGCGCTGCGTGACTTTGCTGCAGCTTTGGCTATGTGTGAGTGTTAGAGTTCTGTCCCCTGTGCCTTTGCTAGTCATGTTACCAGCATGTTTACCCTTCTATGAAATGGAATAGTACCACACTGGATGCTATGAGCCTTAGGTAAATAAGACACTTTTGAGATCCTCGGTAAAGGATTCTGAAGATGTATTCTTCATCAGAAAAATTTCTTTACTGAAAGAGTTAAAAAGCATTGTAATGAACTGCCTAGGAAAGTGGCATAGCACTTAGTGCCAAGATTCGGTTGACATGGTGGTGTTCAGTCAAAGGTTGGACTCGAGGATCTCGGTAGCCTTTTGCAACCTTAATGATTCTATAATTCTAACTTGGTGTTAGCTGTGTTTTCATTTCATACTCTGGACCTGCACTTTCTTCCAGAATCAGTCATTATCATCCTGTGTGTAGATCCTTGAAAGTGCCTCTTCAACCTTCCTATTTGCATTGAAGAGTATATTAGAAAATATTGCCTTTTGCAAGCTCAAGCACTCAGCACGAACTCCCACACCCCCGCG
>JANPWX010000158.1:251499-279013 GCA_024734555.1 Trochalopteron elliotii | reverse complement strand
GCGGTGGGCCCGGCCCAGCCGGTGCAGCCCCGTTGGCTGCGGGGCGAGGGGCAGAGGTGGCCGGGACGGCGGCGCTGGGTCAGGCAGGGCTCCTGCGGGGAGCCCCGCGGCACGTCTGGAATATGAGGGGACGGGCAACTCTTCTCTGCAAAAGCGTTTTACAGCACCAGATGATAGCTACCAACAGAGTAAGCCCCGTGCTCAGGCGGCTTCACTGTGTGAGTGCAGCTACGCTGCTATTATTAGTGCTGGTATTTAATATTTGTACAGTCATAACAAGTTAAATATTGGAACTACGTCCTCTCCATTACTCCTCTCCCAACAGTTCCTGAGGGTGTCTCTGTGAAGGAACAAATGCCTCAATCCTAAACTGGGACCTTCAGAGCCTGCCTTCAGCTGCCTCTCCATCTGGAAGCACCGGCAGCCCTCTGCAAGAGGCTTCCAGAGTTGCTTAAGCTTGTCAAGGCTCAGCAGCAAAGCTCCAGACTTGTCTGTGTGCCCTGTTGGGATTCCTACACCGTGCATGTTCTGGGTGGCCTGAGGCTTGCTGCCCGTTCCAAGACACAGTTGGGGCAGGTTCCCTGCTGCCCTGGCACCGGCTCGGGGGCTGCAGAAGGGAGGCTGAACCTGAGCCAGGGAGGTTTTGCTCCCCCTGCCAAGTGTGCTTCAGCACGGCGCCAAAGCCACTGCTGGGCAGTGGCCTTGGGTTTTGGCAGTCCCTCTGCAGCAGGTCTTGTGGTTAGTTTGGTCTTAAGTTCAAGCATACAGGTCCTGTTGGTGAGGAGCTCAGAGGAGCCTAGCAAGTACTTGAATGTATATATATGGTCTCTAAGATACCTGTAAAAATAATTCTTTTTTTTCAGGTGTCTGTTGTTAAGGGTCGTATCTTTTGTATGCTAGAGGCACTTCTTGAATGAAACAAATTTTTAGCTAGAGATCACTTACTTTTGGGAAATTCTGTTTTACTTGTCTGGAATTCCCTTCTGCTTTACACTGGATACATTATTCAACATCCTCTGTCATAATATGTTCTGTAGTGTTTAAAGGTTGCTGCCTTCTTTCTGCTGGGGGCTGTGTTTCAGTGATGGGCGAGGCAATGCTTCTAATAAGTAGTTTTGTATCATTTTGTCAGGTACTTTGGGATTATTTTATGGAAGACTACATGAGTGTTATTTATTATGAATGCCTCTCATGTTTTGGAATTTAACAGACATAATGTTTGCCGTCCTATTACCATTATCACATTCATTGTCATAGTTATAATCAAAGGTGGCAACAATGGCATTCAGATGCTTAATTATATTTCATGTAGGTGACCAGTGCTAATTTATTAAATTAGTGCATGGTGCAGCAGGAACAAGTGTCACAGATTCCCTGTTAGGGAGCCATCAGCTTGCTTCTCACACATAAAAATCAGTATATAGTGAAGCATATGGCTCCAGCGAGTTCTGTGTTTATTAGAGGACTATGCCTCTGAACATGCTGTGAAATTTTTTCCTTATTTCACTTGATGTAGATCTAAAATGTTTTTCCCATCTTTCAGGACTTGAAATACTGAACAAATTCATTTTTTAGTCAGATGAAACCAAGACTTTTTAAGGTTCATGAAAACAGTGAGGCTTCTGTTTGCATCAGACTGGCCACCTGTCTGGTATGAAGGAATTAAAGATCCATCTAGACTGTGGAAACCTAAAGTTCAAGTCTCTGGTTTGATTCAGAACAGTTTTGAACTCTTTTATGTTTTCTGTATTTCTGGAAAATTGGATTGCAAGCTGTATTGGAAGGGAAGAGGAATATCCCATCCCTCTAGTTCTAAGAAGAAATTACATCTTAAAACTGGTAGGGTAGGTTTTCTACTTCAATGTCATTTTTCTGGTCACAAATTAAAAAGCTTCCTCAGAATGTTCTAAGCAGTGGCCGTGTCTTTGGTCTGATAGTAATTTGTATGTTGGTAATAGTCCAAGAAAAGCATTTTATCCTAACAATAGCTGGAATATGTTTCACAAGTACTTAACTACTCAGATAAAAAGGAAGTAAAAAGAAAGACCACCACCATCATCTCTTAGATGGCAGCTTTACGTAAATCACAATTTTTTATTTGGATCTCAGAAATGTAGAATCACTCTTCTCAAAGATATTCTGAAACCCTTCTTTTGTGTAGCCAAAGCCACAGGGTTTTTCTTGAAGGAAGGGTTTTTCTGTGGAGGAAGTGGGATCAAAGAACAGTATGTTACCTGCTGAATTACTCCCTTTTTCTGCTCTTTTGGGATCCCACCTCTTTCCTCAAACTGTAAAGGGAGAATTGTTTTATCCCACAGTTGTCTTTGCTCTATCCAGTCACTACAGTGAGGATTAGTGGTAAAGTGAAAGGAATGTACCTATTTTTTTTCTGTGATTTGTGTACCTTTTGGCAGATGGATTGTTTTCAGATGGGTCTGGAAATCTTCAACTGGTTTTAATGCTTGAATTCTGATGTTCTGTAACCTTTATTGCAGGACTTTGTTCTTTGTTTTTCGCTTTAGACTGCGTAGCCAGGATTTTTTTGAAAAAACAGGTAATAGTTTCCAGGACAAAAATACTGAGTTTGTATCTTCTTTCAGAAATTCTGTAGTTCAAAAAGGCAAAGCAGTGGCAGGGCTCAGTGTCCAGTTCTGGTTAACACTGAAGATTCAGCAATACCTGGAAAAGAAATAGAAGGATATGTAGGAGACCTGACAGTTTTGTCAGCTTGTGTGTGTTGGTTGTTCCTAGCATTTCACTGTTGTACCCAGATGGGGGTAAGAACTTAAAAACAACAGGAGTTGTATAAGCTAGAGGTCATTGACTGACAAAGCATGCAGACTGTAAAAGCAGTCTCTGAGGTAAAAGATGCTCCTTAGCTATACCCATCAGCTTTGAGCTTTCTCTTGACTCACTTTAACTTTTCTTGTGTGGGCTTGTTTCTTTAGAGCAGAAGTGGATCTCAAGAAGAACATACAGCTTCCATTTCCTGACACAGTCACAATCCAAAGGCTTTTCTTAGGGTGTTTTTTCCCATTAGGTCTTCAGATTGGTTGCAAATTTTGTGATACAGCTATTTGCAGTAGTGGGACTTGAATTTAGTTCTGTGCTTCTAAGCTCATCACTCCCTAGTAAAGAAGGTGGTTTTCTGGAAGCCCTTGCTTATTTCAGTTGCTGCAGTCTGTGATATTGAATGAGACACTAAACCAAATCCTCATGCTCTTTTCCACCGTGCATGGCCTTACAGGTCTCAGTGGATCAATGACTGGTGTGTTCTGTGGCAGAGCTGACATTGGGGTTCATTCATCTGAATTTTTCTGGATAGTAATGTTCAGTCTTGATCAGGAGTTAGTAATGCATATCACTCACCATTGCTTAGATTTGTATGGTGCATTTCTGCATGTAAAGATCATAGAGTGGTTTGGTGTGGCTCTGTAGGACTGTACAAGTGAGTGATAATGATTCACCCAGCATGCTTACTGAAATGTTTAAGCTCATGTGAAAATACATGTATGTGACCTTAAGTAGAGAGAAAACCAATGAAAGTCAATGAGAATAACAGCAAAGAGTGGAGTTAGATGTATGCTTGTTTCAAATTTGAAATTGAGAGGGAATGAAGGCTAGATATGCATTTCTGAAAAAGAGAGTTTTTTCTACATCTTGTTGTCCTAGCAAGACAGAGAGTATGTGCTTGTACCCCAGAACCCTTGAGAAGCAAATGTGAGTCCATTAAGTCTTAGGAATATGAATGTACATATCAACATGCAAGACTTAGCCCATATTTGCATATAGCATAATGTGACTTCAGTTCTGATTTTTGGCCTAAAAACACTATGTGTGCATGTAAAATATAATTAATGTAATGTTTGACCCTGGAGGAGAATTTTTATCTGACCTTTTATCAGGAGTAATTTTGGAAGCTGCCCAAAATGAAAAATCCCCTGAAGTTCTTCTAAAGAGATGTTAATGAAAAAACACTTAGGGGTATGCTGGTCTCAGATCTCTCTGAGGAAGAGAAACTTCAATGTGACTTTGCTCAGAGAAGCCTAGATTTTGAGACTCTCATCTGCACAGAAATAAGATAAAATAGAAGTCTGACTATTCTGGTCACAACAGCTAAAGTTTAACCAAATTGGAAAAAAAACATGCAAAGTTCTGTATGCTAAGTGACTTGGACTCTGCTTCTTGGGGCAAATCACACGTGCTTGCCTTGGTCCCCAAGGTCTGTCCACCCTGCGAGGCTGGTTCGAGACACTGCGCTTGTCCTGGTGTGGCGGTTCAGCTGTGAGGCAGCAGTCTGATTTAGCTATGCCTGGCTCAAAGCCTGGCTAGAGCCAGAATGTGACCTTCAAACCATGCAAAGCTGGGAGGTCTGTCTGCCACGAGCTGAGCCACAGAGGAAGATGCTGTAAGAATTTTCTCCTTCCTTTCAGGTGAACATTTAAAAGCTTTGCTTCTTGCTTACCCAGCTCCTTATCTGAGTGTGCTTTTTGGAGGTCCTGAGGGCAAGGGGTCAATATATTGGTCTTTCCCATATGTGTACTAGTGTTTACATTTCTCTTAAAATTTAAGTAACTTTGCTTTTAGATTGTAGAACATTGACAGTGCCACTCAAGCACTGTAGCTGCTGTGGAGTGTGTGCACCTGCATATTTTGGTGAGACTTCTCTTTATCATAGTGGGATTATATAAGGCTTGGCTAAAGCTCTCCTAATTCTTTTTCATAGCACATACTGTAACCTTATATAAAGTCTTACTTTTAAAATTCCTTCTGACTTCTGTAGTGTAAAGGTTTTTGGTTGCTCAAACCATCTATAGAAAATTTAGTGAAAAGCAGTATTTAGCATTTCTTTTAGCTTGGTTTCTTAAGAAAATAAGTTTTTGAATGGTTTGGGGAGCAGAGGTAGGTTACTGAAGGCCACAATGTTAACCCACTATTCTGAGTATTTCCAGAATAGTGTGTTTCATGAAAAATGTGGCAAGGTAGAGTAGATGATGCTTTTTAAATAATCTCCCCAGGAGTTCTCTAGGCTTTGAGTCTGTTGGCCAATTTCTACCCAGTCAAGAGTTTACACGTCCAAAATGGTGAGGTTTGTATGCATGCTGCATGGAGATACAGCCACCCAAAGGTGGGAAAGTGCAGGTGCCCCATGAAGGGAAGAAGGAGCTGCAGTGTATGCTCGTTTGGGGTTAGGGAGGAGTTTGTGTGAGAGAGAGGTAACATAAGTGTTCCTTTCCTCTCTCATAAGAACTTTATTCAAGGCATGAAAAATCTCCTGTGTGACATCGTTCCTTAGGACACAAAGCCTTGAGTTAGCTTGAGGTTCAGCAAATCATGGTGCTCTCATAGCTCCATTTTGGGAGAGGAAAAAGACCAATGCCACTTCTGACTAATGTCAATTCTAAAGACAGGAAAGAACATTTATGACTTCTAATTAAAATAACCTGTCACCTTCAGAGCAGAATACCTGCAATTTCTACAGGAGAGACAGGAGTTTTCCCAGAAACCTCAATTTTTTCAGTACTTCCACTCATTTTCAAATTCTGTTTCTTGGGCAGAAGAACCCAAAAGCAATACAAGATGTGTTGTTATCTCATGTAACACAAACTAGTGATGGTGTGAGAGTGCCTGTGTAGGAGTACAGTGTCACAAGGTGTGGTGCCTGGTGCACAGGGAATTGCTGGGCTAAATGATGGGTGAGTCTGCATCTGTCCTGGAGCAAATGCAAGTTCTGTCCTCCTGCTGCAGTCAGCCACCCAGCTGTGGCAAGCTCAGCTCCACAGCCCCTGTAGCTGTGCTTCCCTGGAAACATGCATGAGCGAAAGAGCCATGCTTACTGAAATCTGTGTCTGAGGGGAGTGCTGGGTTTCAGGCATCTTTGCACTGTAATTAGCACTCATGAATATATTTTTGAAGAAGATAAAGTAGATCTGGCATCCATTCATTTGAGAGGTTAGAAAGCTTGCTTGTCTGGTGGGGAAGAGGAAGAACTGTGTGGGCAGTATTGAGTTCCTTCCTTTCTGTAAACCTCTACAGGCTTGGCAGAAACATGAGGGAAGAGAAAAATAAGTTAATTTTTTTAATTCTTCCTGACATAGTCTACGCATGTTCTCTTACTCTCTGTCTCTCCTCTTCCTTTGTCTTGCTAACTTTTTCCCTTGTCACAAAATGTTTACATATGGTTAACGGTGAGATGACACAGCACAGACTAACTAATAGTAATTTCCTACAGATGTGTCACATATTTCTAATTAGTGGGTTTTCCATGCTCTGTAGGGGTTGCTCAAACTAGAATTGAATATTGAAACATTTCCTCCATCTGTACATATATAATCAGCCTGTGCTGTGTCACATTTTCCAGGGCTGGGTGGTTATAAAGGAAAGACCCACTTAAAATGCTCTTGATGCAGCCAGGGCAGCCCTTGTTTCGAAATGGCAGCTGTGTTTAACTTTTTCTGGATACAGTTAATACCCATTGAGCCATTCTTTTTGCTTTTTTTGTAATTTTATGTCACAGCAATCTGCATTTAACGTTGCCCTAATCTCACATTGTAATGTAACAGCAATGAAATGATTCTCACACTGGTCTGCAGAGAATCTGTGCTAATGCCATTAAAATGTGCTTACCGAATCAAAACAAATGCAGAATTAGCATATGGAAACTGTGTTTATGTGATTATAATGTTTCAGCAATATGAGATTACTGTAGGAAGCAACTAATCCAAACCTAGAGGGACTTCCCATTACAAGGCCATTAAAATGACACAATGACTGAAGTACACGTTTCAGATAGGAAAAGGGGAAACATAAATCTTGTCATCAGTATTCAGGCAAAACATCTATTGAACTCAGTGGATTTTTTACCAGAGTCAGGATATGCAGCACCATGACCTTTTTAGTAGCAAGTCTCTTTTCTCTTAACAATACCTCTAGGAAAAATATTTACCTCACCAGGATTTGATAGGTGGCTGATGGTGAGAGTTGTATTTTATGTACCATGGTGGTTATAAAGATTTGTCCAGAGTTTATTACAAAAATGATAAGGTAGTGTTTCACTGCTTTTGTGAAGTAATACAAGTTTTGTTTATATCTTAAAGCAATTTTTTCATTTTTTAGTCTGAATTTGTAATTTTCAGGAAATATAATTTATTTCTCTCTTTATACAGCACCCAGAGCCGAGAAGTCTTGGTCTGTGGAGGAGCTCCTTGGCAATACCACCACATAAATTAGCGATTTTCAAAACCAAAATAGCTCTTATTGCCAGATATGAACCTACCTATTTATCTTCTGTTGTAGGAATCAGCACATTTTCCCATCCCCTCAGACTGGGTTAAGATTAAGGAAACATAATTCACATATCCTAGGTAGAGCAGTTTGGAATATATTTGTCTTGTCCTGGATTGTTTCTTGGCTTGCTCCTTAGTCCATGGAATGGACTTCAGAATAAGCTGGATGAATTGCCTATAGATGTCCTTCCATTTCCACTATGGAAAATGGTCTAGATGATTGTTCTGTAGTAGACATATATCATTTAAATGGCTAAATGAGGTTATAGGAATGCAGTCCTGGGTGTACAAAAGAAGAAACTTTTTCAGAAGAAAGTTCTGTGTTAAACATGGCATGCAGGTCATAAGTAAGCCACACAAACAGTGATTCCTGTGGTAACATATACATGGTTATTCCATTTAAAAGCTATTTGCACCTAAAATCTGTTTTAAAAAAGCATAGTTCTGATTCCATCAAGTGAATTTTAATAGGAATAATGTATCATAGCATAATCAGGGCAGGCTCTTTGTGTGAATGACAGTAGGGAAGATACCAGGACAGTGGTTTCAAAAATAGTTCCAGTCACAGGTTGTTGACTGTCTTTATTTTTTATAGTTCTTTTATTAAGAATGGTGGGTTTCTAAAACTCTTAGTAAGCAGGAACAGACATTAATATTATTATATTTTTCATTAAGATAAAATTAGGCCTACTTTAAATGCTGTTTGGGTCACTTTCCATTTTTTGTAATGCTTATATTTATAAAAATCCTTGGCCTCAGTGAAAAGGTTCTGTAAATTCTGTATGTGAGCTGTAATCTGAAATCTAGAGTTTAAAAATCAACAGGTTGGTGTCTGCTACAAGAGAAACTTGGCATGAGAACTGGCAATTGATTTGCCTCAAATTTTATCAAAAGAAATTAAATACTTGTATATTTAATTGTATATAGGTATTTACTAACTTAATAAATGGGTTGGAAAATTGTCAGCAAACATGGGGAAAGAGAAGTGTGAATCCACTGCAGAGGGTAGTTATCACTCTGTGCTGTCAGGGTTTTACACAATGCCAGAGTGTAGATATTTGACATTTAAAAAAAAAAAAAAAAAAGGCAGGGGGGCAAGAAAATAAAGCAGAGGTAATGCTTAGAATTATGTCAGTTGCTTTGCTGTTGTTGCATATAAGTTGTGCATATAGGAATGACTCAGATCATTGAACTTTCTCCAGAATAGTGGGTTGCTCTATATAGAGCACCAGCCTTCTTCAAGGATGGAATTAATGACTGCTTAATTGAATTGCAGTTAGGAGCAGTTTCTGACTAAGACAGGTATTTTGCTTTTAATTATTTGCTCAAGAATAATATTTTCTGAAATCATGCACTTCTTAATTTGTTTGGAAGAAAAATAAATCATCCTATTAGTCAGCCAGCAGTCTGTTCTATGAAAGTAATTACTCTTCTTCCTTCTCAAAAAAGTTAACATGCTAGTTCAGGAACAGAATTCCTAAAAGAACAGTTCTTCCTAAGTCTGCTTTTACACAAGGCAAGTAAACACAGTCAGTCGTTTCTCTTTTTTATGGATGGCCAACTCTTCATATTACAATGTGCACCAGCACTACAGACTTCACTGGGCAGGCAATAGCTGCCTCTTCCAGGGGCTGGGTCACTTTTGTGCATTGATGCTCTGACAGTGACTGCTTCTCATAAGATCAAAGTATCCCCAAAGAGATCTTGATGTTCCTGTGCCCTTTGATATGTGGAGTTCAGTGCCCTTCAGATTTCAGTTTTTCTGTCATCCTGGTAGATTAACTTTAGCAGTTAAAAGGAAAATGTCCTCTAAGGGCTTTACCAGTAACAAACCCATGTTTATGACATTATTCACTAAAAGGGAGGCAGAAATGGGAAGGACCTCTCTCTTTAATCAATAATGCATGCTCTAGTTAGTCCTTTCCTCTGGACATGATTAAACATGTATTTTGTTTCATAACTGATGATTTTGGTTGACTAGGGATTTTAACTATATATCCTCAAGCCTTTGTGACTTGCATCTGGAAGATCTATCATGAACTGGTTAGTCAGGACTACCCCCACTCCCAAAAGGAAAAAAAACCAAAATCCCAATGGGGAGAGCTGCAGTTAATTCTAACCTGCAGTGAGTTAAACCAAACTGGCACAGAGCCTTTGACATGAACCATGCAGACTGTAGCCTCTGTGTTTGTCACTGCTCGTTTGAAGTTTTGAGAAGTAACATTGTTTCATTGATGTTAAAGATGAATTAAAAAGTGTCTGAGATGCTGAGCCACATATAAATTTTTAGATTAAGGTCTGTTCTTGACTGGTAAAATATTTGCCCACTGAAGCACTCTGGCTTCTCCACTGCTGTTTGTGTGCCATGCTGTATCTTTGGTGGCTGTTGTCAGCCTAAGAGGAGTGGTCCTGGGCTGTTCCAGACCTCCAGACTGCAGCTGGTAAGAGAACCTGAGCCCTGCAGAAGCCAGAGGAGCAGATTATCACCCCCAGCCCTGCATTCCACATAGAGAGGGGCAGACAAGGTGCCCAAACACAGACAGCTTCCTCACCATGTGAGGGGGACACTGAGTCTTGGAGGCCAGAGATAAATATACTGAACATACCAGTGAGGAATGTTCAGCCTTGTTGCCAAATGTGTTCATGTGGTGGCTGAAGCTGACAAAATTTGACAGCTGCTGAAGAGCAAAGAACATAAATGAAGAATACTAAATGAACATACAGTGGTTTTATTAAATAGGAAACATTTATGTTAATGTGATACCGACTGCAGCACAGTAAATGATGACAGTTGCTGCATACTGGAATGTGATGTGTTTATGTTATTGGAGTACTGATACAAGCACAGTTGGGTAAAAAAAGAGGCCTTGTTTTCATATTGACCACCCTGCTGCAAACAGCTTTTGGAAACATCCCAGCGAACACACACAGAGTGTAGGTACATGTGCAAGAGGGAGGAGGGATTTCAGAAATTGCCTGAGAAAAACGCTGCTCTTTCTGAAATGGTTTTGTTTCCTTTCTTCTTCCTTCCCAGACTCCTTTAGGATCTGATTTTTTTCTCTTTGTTAAAGAAAAATGCCTTCTTTGAGCGGAAAAGTGCAGACTGTCTTGGGCCCTGTGGAGCCAGACTGTCTTGGCTACACGTTGACTCATGAACACTTGACTATGAACTACAGCAGCTGCTTTTGTCCACCTTCTCCAGGCCAAGAGCCTTTGTCTAATGGGCCCATTGAGATGAAGAACTTGTTTTGGATAAAGCAAAATCCCTACAGCCATAAAGAAAACCTTCTTTTGTATCAGGAAACAGATGCTGTGAGGGAGGAGCTGCTGCATTTTAAAGCAGCAGGTGGTGGGACAATTGTGGAAAACACAACTACAGGAATTGGTCGGGATGTGAATACTTTGAAGAAACTTGCTGAAGAAACGGGAGTTCATATTATTGCTGGTGCTGGGTTTTATGTGGATTCCACTCATTCAGCTCAAACACAGACCATGACAGTGGAGCAGGTAAGTCTTAATTGTTGCTTCAGTGCCTCTGTCCTTTGAATTATCCCTGGGTAAGCCAAAGTTGGAGAGAAGTTCCAGTAAAATTGATGAAATACAGAGGTGCTCAGCGTAGAAAACAGCAACAGCATTGCTGCTTGTGTGTAATAACTGGAGCAGCACTGCTTTCATGTGCTTGGGTTACCTGTCAGAATTTCCAGTTCTTAAGCTCCATTTTCTCTGAGGGATTTATTATAATGCAACAGTAAAAGGAAAATACAGTATTTCCTGTGTGGACATTTGGTACACCACCAACTATCTTGAGTTTTTTCCTATTTTTTAAGAAAGGAGTTTATCCTTGCTACCTCTTTTGTCACTTTTTCTGGCTAATTGCTTCCCAGTGAGTTTACCCAGTATTCTTGTAAATAGCATAAATAAGTGCAGTATTTATAGGACAATTATAAATCACTGCTCTGCTCAGGCTGTGTGTTATAGCTGTCTTCTCTATCATTTGTCCAGGAATTTCAGGACATAGTCTACATGACATAGTCTACCTGTTTGTATGGTGACTAAGACAATGTGTTAATAATAACTGAGGTCCCCAGATATTCCTGTAATAATGAGTAGTCATCTTTTATTAAGAAAATGTGGTGATGAGGAGAAGAGGGAATGGAACTCTCCAAGGTGGGAGGCTGTGAATGTGTATGAATAGAGGTGACTTTTTTTAAAAAAGAACTCTGTCACAGTTTACAAATGAGTCAAATTAATTTTAAAAATCAATGGTCAAAACTTGAGTAGTGCTGCCTACAAAACTGGATCCAATCTGGCCCAAACTGTACACAAGAGTAGTGCTTTTACTAAATGCTCTTCCATTGCTTGAAATACAAATAAATACAAATAGCATAGACACAAATAGATATCTCAAGGCAAAGGTTTCCCTTCTGTGTTTGGTGGACTGATGGAGACCCACAGATTACCTGTACTCAGCACTTAGAAGGTTGGCCATCATCAGTGTCATTTTTTGCTCTCAATTCTGAATGTATGCTCAAGATATATGGCCTGTTCTGGGAAAGAAAAACTAAAAATTTTATAACAAAGTAGTTTAATTAAGAGATTCTGATGGTTTTTGTCTATGCATGCTCTAAAGCAGGCTAATTTTGATCCTGTAAATTTGTCAACTGAGCTTTGTTTTTGTAGTTCTGAAGTCAGCAGAGCTCCTGTTGTTTTACATTGGCATTCCCATAAGCAAGTTTTGCCTGAAACTTGTCTCTTCAGGATGCTTGCCAGATTTTCTCCCTTTCCTATCTGAATAACAAGGTTTCCTTATTCTCTGATCTCTTGTTCTGCAAAAATTACATTGAATTGTGTCTGGAGACAGGTCAGGAATGCAAGACGATGGTTTTGGAATAAACTAACCTTTGTTTGTTTGTTTGTTTGTTTGTTTGTTTGTTTGTAGAAAACTTAATGTCTGCCTAAATCAGAGTTCAAATTACATGTAGGCTAGCTTTTTTGGCAAACCTGGACAAATGTGTGACTGGATACTGTTAAATTGATTTGCTTCTGTGTTTATTTTGGTCGTAGTGAATGGCTAGCATAACATTAGTTGACAGAAACTGCAGTGTTTTCACACACCCAGCTGTTAATTAAATCAGTTCAGAAAGACCTTGGGAGTATAACTAGCCCAGCGTCCATAGGCCAAATTTGATGCTATTTAACACAAATAGTAATAATAACCAAAAATCTGATTTTCCTGTTCTCTAGCTGACAGAGATTATTGTTGATGAGGTACTCAAAGGAGCAGATGGGACTAACATCAAATGTGGTGTGGTGGGAGAAATAGGATGCTCCTGGCCTTTGACTCCAAGTGAACACAGAGTGCTTCAGGCCACAGCGGAGGCTCAGTCCCAGCTTGGGTGCCCTGTTATCATCCATCCTGGCAGGAACAGCGACTCCCCTTTCCAGATCATCCGCATTCTGCAGGAGGCTGGGGCTGATGCCTCAAAGACAGTCATGTCTCACCTCGACAGGTAAGGAGACTGATCTGCTGTGCTTCCTGCAGTGTTGCCACAGCTCACTGGGATTTTGCAGAACTACACTGGGAAGAGTTACATAGAATGTTATCCTCAAGTTTACTGACGTGAAAATAAGTCTGTATATAGAGCTTGATCTACCTCCAGCACTTCAGTCAGGATCAGCTTTTAGATTCACATCGATAAGAGATTTTGGTATTTTAAATGCTGTCTTTGAAAGCCTGGTAGAGGAATTAGGAATAACCGTGGCCACATTTAAAAAATGGGAATTCTATTCATTTGTATCCCTGCACAAATCCCTGTATTTACAATGCACTGGACATTGAGTAGCTCTCACTAAATTGGGTTGGAAGTTGCTGGGCTTCCAGTGTTCTTGAAAATTGGGTCACTCTTAATGGCCTTGCCAAAATCTCACAGAAGCTAATGGAGATTTCCTTGATTTGGCTGGAGTCTGGATCAAAGCAAAAGGCAGATTTTTAATGTTCTACTACCAGATAGAGGAAATACTGCTTAAAAAGAAAATAGTTGGGTTTTGGATAGTTCATGCCTTAGACCAGATAGTTAACTTCTGGTTTCCTTGAGAACAAAAACCGGGAGTTCCACATGAAGCATGGAGATGAACTGGGATGCTTTTCTATCTCCAGCTTAGAAATACAGCCTCTATTACCAAATCAGTTTTGTTATGACCTTGTGTTGCTCATGGTGAGCTGGAGTATGTCCAAGCATTGATTGGTTTGGCCAGTTGCTGAATAATGGAGACTATTTGTGGTCATATGATTCTCAGCAATTGGATTGTTTGCCCTTAGTGTGAATGTAATACAGGCAACACCACTGTGCTCCAAATTCTTCACGGTTACAGGCTCTAAGAGCTTGCAAATTGAGCTACAGGTGTTTGTTATTCACACAGAGCTCCTTGTTTTACTTGAGGATTTTAGGAACATAAAATTCATGCCATGGAAGTATATTTGAATATTTATAAATTACTTCCTTTTCATATTTACCAGCATTCCAGTGTATCTATAGCTGTATTTTTCACCCCTTTTTGAGGAAAAAACTGATTACTTAAATCTTTTTATGAAAGAGGACAGAGCAAGCTGCAGGTATAAGTACTTACATAGCCATTTTGATACAACATAAATATACAATTATGGCTTTTTGCCTCTTATACACTGTTCTAAATTGTTGAATTAAGTAATTAATTGATGGAAATTAAGCAATATAAGTAGGAAGACAGAGGTGCAGTTTCAGTAACAGCCACTGATGCACAGTATGACATTTCCTTTTATCTCTTTCTATCATTACTTTCACACATTCAGGTTGGCACTTGCTCTAACATAAACTACTGTGAAGTTTGGCTTTGCAATGTGCATTTAACATTTTAAGTCTCCTCCAGTAAGAAAAATCCACGTGGGAGCATTCCAGTCCCTTAAATGTGAGATAAATTTGTACATAGCTCCATATTTCATGTCTGCATTTCACATAGACAGAATGGTAGTTTTCCAGTAGATTTACAATTAAATGATAAAACTAAAATGCTAGCTAGCATGTCTTGCAATTTAGCACATTAGAATAAAAGGTAGCAGGTATCCATAGTGGAACTATGGTGTACTAAAAGGCTGGAAGCAAAAGCTATTGACCCTTGGGTTTAGCCATTTGTTGGGGGTTAAGGTTGTAAAGGAGATCAACATCTTGACTCAACTCACTTGAGTAACTTTTGTTAGAAGACTCACAGCAAATGTTACGAATTTGGGGCATTGTAACAGTTTGGTGTCTGTCCCCATGGTGTTTATGGCTGAGGTCCAAATTATAGAGTTCTTCACCATGTCCCACCTCCTTTTCCATGAGCTCAGGGCTGTTCAGGGGCAGTGTTGCCCGAACACCCAATTCCAGCTGAGAGATCAGCAATTTGAACTGGGAACTGCTGCTGTTGCTACATCCTTGTGGCTCACCGTGGGACCCAGTGGCTGGTGAAAATAAGTTCTCTGGCTCTTTGTTGGGATAGAACACCCAAAAGTATGATAGTAACAATTGTTTTCAAAAGAAACTGTTCTGGCTGTGATTTTGAAATAGATTATTGGGTGCTTTTGCCACCTGCACAGGATTGAATACTTCAGTGATTGTGTCCCTGTGAACCAAGCAGGGCTGGATCTAAAATAATCTGTTCTTTTGCTCTGCACTTTGAAAACTCATTTGGTGATAAATGTTCAGTCTCTGTAAACTGTAACATTTATTTTAAAATAACATTTTTTTTATTAATTACAGTTGGCAAGTCTTACACTCCTGCTGATGGCAGGCTTGTTTGAGCATGGATTTTCTCTCTCTCAACCCATCTGTTCCTTCTACTTTATCTGTTGTTAGGTCATAATATTGAAATTGTGACATCAGTCATTTCCATAGCAACAGACTGAGATGTAATAATATATGGTAAAACTGCTTTGTGACATCAATATCTGCAATAATAAAAAAATCTCCCAACAAATTACTGTCCTTTTGGTTAGCTGTGCTGCTTTTGTGGAACTTTGGTTTCTTCTTAAAAAAAAAAAAAAATGTGTAGCAGCTATAAAGATAAAATTGTATCATTTGAGTGTTTTTGTTTTTCTTTGGACAGCATATAGACTTGGTAAAAATGGTTCAAAGAAAACCCAAAATATTCCAGAGCTCTTATTTCTGTTGCTGTTCTTTTCCAAATGAGTGAAAGGTGTTAGAAGCTTTGTTCCTTCACTTTTCAAATCTGCTGCAAAGCCCATGTCCCAGATACTCATAGTGCCACTATATATTTTGGTGAGAGCATTTCCTTAAGGCGTTCTGGCCAGATCCCAGTGCAAACAATGATATATTGCTGTTCTAATGGCAATCTAAAAAGATCACTGTACAGAATAGAAACTAAAGACAAAGTTGTATATTACTGGTGTGTGATGGATGAAACAAGTCCTGCATGAAGCTGTCTCCTGTAACTCTTCTGGGAAAGTAAATCTGTCTTGTGTAAGTAATCCATTGTCTTTTTTTTTTTTTTAATATCACTATGAATTAACCTCCTCCTTTTAAATGTCCTTCCTTGTTAGGTTGTCTATTGAGAGGGTTAATGATATCAAAAGTAAGTAACTTTCCTGTTTCCATTTAAAGATTGTTGTAGAGGTTTTCATTATTTCATGGGGCAAGAGTTGGTTTCGTTTTGGTTTCTTAATGCATGAAATTCCAAATGAATGTAAGAAGGACAATGCTGTGTTTCATCTTGAGTTGCATGTGTCAAACAGGAGTCCTGTTTTTCAAATGGGTGAATTTAATCATAGATTATTTGGTTTTTTCCTTGCAAGTAGGAGGTCACCAAATACCTGTCCTCATACCATAAGATGTCTTATTCCTGTTGCAGTGCTGACTCTGTGTTATGTATGTTCTGCAGGACCATATTTGATAAAAAGAAACTTCTCGAATTTGCTAAACTTGGATGTTACTTAGAGTATGACCTATTTGGTACAGAATTCCTTCATTACCAGTTCCACCCGGATATTGACATGCCGAACGACAATGAAAGAATTGCAAGGTATCTGCTCCCGTGCAGTTTGAGCTATAGCATGGCCATTGATTAAAAAAAAATATTTGAATAAATAATATTTGACTTGTTTGAAGACCATTACAGAGTGATTCTGCTTGTTGTTCGAAATCATCTTCTGTCATACTGAAATAATGCCAGTTTCTAGTGCTGCTGTCACGCCATTATAGCAGCATATATCATTTCTTCTGTCTGAGAGGAAGATGCAGAATCTTAGTGTTGTAGGAAGTTACTTGAGAAGAAGATCAAGAGCTTTTTTAACTTCGTTCTCGGTCCTAATTCCATGCTGATCTGGTCGAATTTATACAGGCTGTAAAAACGAAGAGGCTGGAAATACTGCATTTGTGTTAGGATTAAATACTTTTGTTTGAAACATGGTGTTGGAAACTTAGTGCTGCTACTAAACATCATGTGAGCCTGTTACATCTCCTCACTGGTTTGCTGACTCAGCAAAACTCATTGGTTGTTTTGGATGGATTTGTGCTTCCATCCTGAAGAACTGCCTTTTTTCTTCCAAGCACTCTATCACCTTTCCTCCCCCTGTTCTTTTGCCCTTTCTCTGTTTTGAAGGATGTGATTCCTGTCTCCTCAGAGCTGCCATTCTCCTCACACTCGCTCACAATGTGAAAATATTGGCCCCACTGGCAGGATACCTCTTCCCTGCTTCTCATCAGCACCTGCAGTCTCAGCTCAGCTGCACGGCAAATCTGTTGTGCTGTGCTAACACAAAGTTTTGCCAAGGAGATACATTCTGTACAGATACTGTCTGAGAGAAGGTAGGATGAGCTGGGAATGGACACCTCACTCCTTCCACTCCATCTGGAGGTGTGATGCTGCCGTGCTGTTGGTCCACAATGTTTGTGAGCAGTGAAGTGGCAGGTGTCTGAGGGGTGGGTTGCCATCCTGCCTGTGTCTTTTTACCTTCCAGAGTCACAAACAGTTCTTCCACTCTCCTTGATGAGAAAGATTTTACGATTGCTGATCACTAATGAAGTAACTTCTAGCTTTCCTTTTCATCTCAGACATAGCTTCCCTCCCCCTCATTGTCAGATTAATCTTGAAACTGATCTATTTTCAAACTGTTCTCTCCTAAGAAAGTGCTGTGGTTATTCTTCCACCCTCCCATGTGTTTGCTGCTGCTTTTCACACTAGAAACTGTTTTTCTCTTAACAGTGCTCTCAGTCTTGCACTCAGTATTTTAAACTGTTGCAAGGAATCCACAGTTTTCTCATTTACAGTGAGTAAAGTTGCTTTCTCTGCTGTGCCTCCTGCCCTCTCCTGTGCCATGGAAAGTCAGCATCTACAGGATCACTGGGGAATATATAGAGAGGACTAAACAAGGCCTTGGTTAACAAGTGCATGTTCAACCATGGCAGTTTTCACTCCATCCATGATACTTGCTCAGCCACCATAGTCTCTCCTGAAACTCTCTAGTGTCTGAGTATTTCTTGCAGCAGGCTGTTCATAGGATGAAAAGATGAAAGGTTTGTCTTCTCATTGCACAGTGTGAATGTGTGTGTTTGAGTTATGTCTGCATCCAGTGGACTAAGGATGGCTGGGGTAATCTCCTTAGGGTTTTGTTTTGTCAAACCATCACCACAGAGGTAGAAATCAGATTGACCTCTAAATGAAAATACTGAATGGAAAATACTTGTTCACATCTTTTCTGTTCAAAACACAAACTTCTGTACTCATAACGTACGTACTTGACACAGTTTAGCTGTCTGTGTACTTCAGCAGTTTGGCTGCAGTTTGCTGCCAATGCAAGCAAAACACAGATTTTGTTCTGGGGCAGTTTGGAGTCAGAAGCAGGTACTAACTAAATATAGAGCAATGAGCAAAAAGGAGCAATGGATGCAGAATGGAAAGGATCATATGCCTCCCCAGCCCATGAAATTAGTCCAGTATTAAAGGAGGTGATTCTAATAATATGTTTGGTCAGCAAGAACTTAGTGCAGTGCCTGCAGTGCCCTGCAGTGCCATTGCTCTTACTTTCTGGTTGGCTTGTGGTCTCTTTGTATTTCAAGCTGGAGGAGATTCTTGTGATGTCGTAATACTATGGTTTATGTAGTGTTATGCTCTGTATGGCACAATGTATGGTGGGTTTTTGAAAAACAATAACATTTTACCAAATTCTATACCATTTGCCTTCTTTCTGCTGCCCATGCTGATTAGATCCTGCTACATGTATCTTCTTGTAACTACTTGTAATAAAAGCTGTCAGTAAGGGCTTTCAGATAGTGTGGGTACTTGTAAGGCTAGTTTTTGTTTTCTTGCTGGTCAAAGCATTGTCAGGAAGGTAAGGAGCAGAATTTCACAGTGCTGGCAACTGATGGAATTAGAGGCCTTCATGAGGAATGAGCACTTCCAGGGCTGGTCTGTCAGTCCCTGTCACTTCAGTACTGTAATCCTCTGCCAAACTAAATGGAAGCTTACTGAGAAACTTAACAGTCATGCAATACAGGAGTGTAGATATCCACATAATATAAATGCTAAAAAATGAGCTGATCAAGAGAGTAAGGCTACCTGAATGAAACAGAGGGACTTGTAGCAGTCCTGCTTTAAGAGTGTGACCAGATAGATTACTTTTTTCCAAGCTGACTTGTTGTTTTGCCAAGGCTGTTTAGCTGCACTGCCATATTAATGCCTCTTATTTCCTGGCATGTGCTAGTGCTATGCCATGCCAGTCTTACTTATCTTCTTTAATGAACATCTTTGAAATGTGTTTTGATGATAACTGTCTTTATGGAGTATGATACTGGCAACTTCAAGTTTTTATTAACCTGCTTTGCTAAATGGGATTCAACCAAAGATATGAAAGTATTTATGTAATTGAGCCAGGCTCCTTTAAAGACCTGTCACACACAGAGTCTGATCATTAGAAAATGGAATGGGACCAGCTTTGTGACAGCAGCAAGAAGTAACCTGCTGAGAAGGAATTTATGTAGGAAATAATTATTTACTCATTTATATAAAACCTGTGTCCTGTGTGTGGTGATGGTGAAGTTCTTGAATTCCTCTGTGGATTTAATGGGTCTGGAAAGCCAAAATCATATGCCAAAAGGAAAGAGCTTTACTTCTCCATTTTGATGTGTGTGGCGTGTGTCTTCAGAGGTGGGTATTTTTCATGAAATGAAAAATGCATTTTATTTTCAGATAAATGTAAGGAGTATATCCTCTGAACACCTAAGTATTTTCTATGTTATAATACAGTCCAGCAGTACAGTAATGTAAGAAATGTAAATCCTGGTGGGTTCTGTGCTGCTGCAGTGAGAACTTTCACTGACAGGGATGCTTCTAACTTTTGCAGGATTCGTATGCTGATTGATGAAGGCTATGAAGACAGAATTCTGATGGCTCATGATGTGCACACCAAGAACAGGTTGATGAAATATGGAGGTCATGGATATTCACATATCTTTAAAAATATAGTTCCTAAAATGCTAATTAGAGGAATATCCCAAGATAAAATTGAAAAAATACTCCTAGCAAATCCAAAGCGGTGGTTGACTTTTAAGTAGGAATAATGAATAAATATGCCTGATTTATAAGGAAGCTTGATAAAATTCAGATTTTAGTAGAGCAGTCGTTTAAAAAAATACTGAAATACTGAAAATTATTAAGTAGATGCAAACAAACTGATTATAACTTTCCTTTTTAATTAGAACATCAAAACTGTGTACTGTCTCTACATTTTCTCCCTTCTAAAAGTTTGCTCATGAGTGACTTACTGAATATGAGCCTACGTACAGAATCTTTTCAACTGAAATTTTAAAATAATTGTTTCAAAAGCATAATCTAATACTGTTACTGAATGTTACCTCCAAACTACTTCTGAAGATGCGTCACCTGGACTTGGAAGGAAATTGTTGTTTTCAGTTGAATTTCCTGTCTCCAGGGACTGATTTTAATCCTTGTAATACTGTCAATCTTCTCATTATCCTCATATTCTTTAAGTAATGCTTGATGAAAGGTCTGGAACTTTTAATTAGCTTCCACAGACAAGAGAAGACAAGAAGAATCTCAAATAAATCTGAAAAGATAATGTTTCTTTCTAGTTTAACAATTTACTTAATTGTAACTGAAAATGTAAAAAATACATGGAAAAATATATTTTTGAATAAAGCATTTTGATCACCTCTTAAACTATGTGCAGTATTGTTACAGATGTCTTTTTCCAATTGCATTAGTTTTTTGTCATGAACTTGGAGTCTCACAGCAATCATGTAAAGCTTGACACATACCAGCTTCTTTTTGTAAGGATGCAACACCAGCACTCAAAATATATTACATAATACAGTTTTAATGAGTTGTAATAGTTATAACAAAGGTTGTGATATAAGTCTTTACAAATCAGTATATCAAGATATGATGAAAAAGGAAGAAATGTTTGCCTTACATGTGGTTTTCACATAAAGTGTGTTCTTTGCTCTTGTCTAACTTTAACCAGGGCAGGTGATTTATCCAAAAATGGTCTTATCCAATAGCTTGATTTCAGAAGCTTCTTCAAATTTGACCATGTATGTCTCATAGCATTGAGCTTTACCCATGAACACCGTAGTAAATGCACATTGCTGGTTGTGAATGATCTCTAGCTCTAGCTGCAGGACTGTTGGACGCCACGAAGGGAATCTCTAGCTACATTGCCGTGGGAGTGCACTGGCCAGCAACAGCAACAGTGGAGCGAACAGACAAGTCAGGTGCACATCTGTTATTAAAATAATTGCCTTGTAGAAATTAAACAGGAGTAACCACTACAATGTACAGATCTAGGCTGGCACTTTGTCATAAGGTAAAAGCATTCACCATCTGGTGAGATAATACACAAGCAGCTGGCAGCACGATGTCCCCTTGTAAACCCTGGATGAGTTTGCCTGGCGATCCTCTCAGTCAGCCTGGGCTCACTTGGCATTTGTTTTGAATTGGACAACTCAGAACAGAAGGAGTAACACGTTCTGTTTAAGAAAAGGTTCACTCATTCAAGCAAGATGTGTAAAATCTCTATCAGACTTTTGCTGAGTAGCCAGCACTGGAGAGCTTTTTTGTCAGAGTGGCAGACACTTGGGAAATTTTAGTGCATATAAATCTAAGTTTGTACCCTTATTACATTAGACAAGGTTGCTTATGACAGAGTATATGAAATAGCAATGCTAGGGGTAGCATCTATCACTCTTTAGTGATTTATAGAAATATTACCTTGATTTCGCCAAAAGGTTAAAAATAAATAACATAACAAACTGTGCTAAAGAAATTTAATAATCTTGCTAAAATTTAGGTTTAGAATTAAATCTGCAAGTTTTAACCTGAGAGAAACAGCCTCCCAAAACCAAAACAAATAATAAATCCATTTTCTGGAAAAAAAAATCTATGGACAATACTGCTATGACTGATTTTAAAACATTTTTATAACTATGTATCTGTGTTCAGTTTAATTCTCCAAGCCATTAATCCTCTATATGGATTAAGCTTCTTTGAGACTTTATATATCTATATCTATATGAATGAGAAAAATAGGTTTTAATACACACTTTTTTTGCATGTAAATATCTGCTTCTTTCTTTGCATATGTGTTATCATTTTTGGTAATATGCTTCTCTGTGTCCATCTCGTAGGCACACCTTACCACAAACCGGTACTAGCTTCCATGGAAAAGGTCTGTGTGACAGCATGTTCTCATGTGTCAGATCTCCCACTCTTCCTTTGTTGGAAAAATCCCACTAACTTCAGTGAGACAAGACACCTAAGACAATTAAGGTTTTGACCCATTATATTTCCATGAAATTCCAGTGGAACATCTGCTGTATATTAATCCTTAACTACCTTATTAAAAATAGAACCCAGGCACAGACTAAGTGCTAAAAGACTAATGAAGACTAATTGCTGCAAAGAAAATACTCTGCCTTAGTCTGATGGTGTAAATGCCAGACTTTCTAAATATTTACACAACTAACCATCAAGAATGGGCCTGTAATAATTGTCTAAATATATATTTACATGTATACAAATTAAAGGCCAAATCCCTTTTCCACTAATAGCAATGAGAGTTTTGCCATTTGCTTTGGTGGAATCCGATGTATGGTCTAATAGAATAGTTTGTCAACTGTTAAATTTTTCAGGGAAAAATAGTGTTTCTTGTACCTTTCTTTTTCTTTTAGAGGACAGCTAAGGGAAAGACAAAATCTAAGTAACTCCACTGGATTGATTTTATGTTAAAAGTCTAATGTAAATCTACAAAGCAGGAACATTGAGTTAAGGCTTGAAGCTTATTGGGTTTTAGTTTTAAGTGGAAGGGTAAGAAAAGTAGAAGGCAAACAATTTCTTTGCAGAGAGAAAGTATATTTTGATTACCTCTTCCTTTTATTGTAAAATCATTCCTCACCACACTATGAGTGGACTCCAAGCATTGTTAGCAGGTAAGTCACAAGAATCAAAGCTGAAGTATGGATAAAGCAGCAAGATCATAACACATCAAAGTATCATATACACTGAAGAAATAACTCAGCTTCCTTAGGTGGGCTTTTCTTCCCTGTAAAAATTTGATCTATGTAGAACTTTATTCACATGGACACTAACAATGAGGAAGTATTTGCTTTGGCGGAAGTGGATCGCACATCTGTTTAACTTGGTTTGTGGTTTTTTAACATAAGGTTTCTCTGTGTTGTACAGATGTGAATCAGGTAGCATTCGACTTTGTTTCCCCCGCTGCCGAGGTGTTCGGTGGTCACTCTCTGTTGGGGTGCTCGTTTCATTGGCTTTTGCCACGCAAATCCATCGCTTAGAAGAGCAGGCTTCATTTCTCGACTGGTTTGGTGGGTCTTTTTACTCGTTATCAGTCAGCATAAATAATAAATCCAGAAAATGTGCTGTATTTGTTGTTGTTTCCTCCATGTGCTTTTCCTCCATCTAATTTAATGTAAACCTCGTCTCCTGGTTCCAAGTGGAGAACCACGCTGTTACTGGCGTAGTCGTAGTTCTGATCCGCATCCTGAGCAATCGCGCTAGCTCGCACCTACATAAAATACAGAATGACTGGTTAAGAAAACTCAGGCAATTTTTCCTGCCTGGTGAAGTTAAAGCATATCCTCAAAGTTTTATTCAACATGCATCAGTTGCCACTTTAAACATCTGTTTAATATTGTAGTTTATTCCTATGGCTATTGTTTATTTTCTCCTACTGTACTTCTGAAACTAAAGCAATAATATTCTCCTTTCTCAGTCATCCGATGAATACACAACTGACTGATCTTCTGTAGATGTCTGGAGCCTTTTTAAAAATATGTGTAAGAATAGCTGGAGTTGGGAGAACTGAATCTGATAGTGTGCCAATTTTACATTGGTGTAAATTTTGTATCAGTGGGACAAGTGATTGACACTGGTGAGGATCCACAGGGAGGCCCACAGGGAGCTCCCAAGATGGACTTTTTCCAGAGGCAGTTTATTGTCATACTAAGTAATAGGATCATGCTGCAAAAAAGAATGCAAGAAGTACACCACCCCAGATGCACATGCACACAAACGTTCTGGGTTTGGGAAAACTGCTATTACCACATTTCAGTAAGCAAACATTTAATTTCACTGTGTTTTAAGAGATGCACTTTTGAAAAATCACAGGCAAGTCACTATTTGCTGTAAGAGGTTTTTGGAATTTAGAAGTCATTGAGGGCTTTTCATTTGCAACTTTTCCTTAAACATACTTTTTTCCCATTTCTCCCTTGGTATTCCACTACTGATTAAATTTGACATTTCTTGCAAACTGGAAGTAATCTGTAATTTCAAGATATATGTTGGTTTCCAGCAATGAACACCCTGTGCCACTGTAAGTCTCCAAATCATTTATATATAATTTGACTCTGTTTGGTAAAATATTTGAACATGGTTGTATGTGATTTATTTCAGTGTAACACGTCATCTGCTTGTTGCTTGTCTTTGTTCTAGCATAGTTACAGAGCAGTAAATGATTTAGTGGCATTGCAAATCTGAACTAAGTAATAATGCATGACTTGGCATACTATATGTGGGATTTTTTTCTGCTCTGAACTGAAAAAATAGGCTATAAGTCACAATTTTCCGTGGATTCCTTTCAAAGTTTACATGATAAATTTCCAAATTAAATTTTCATGTGATATGATTTCACATTAATATTGAAATGTTAAAAAGGAGGGGGTTCTTTTACCATGCAGGATCTTATGGCGTTATGCAGCTTAAAAATCACAGTAGGTGGAAATTCTTTATGCATCCTGTAAGAACAGTGGGAAAGGCTGCAAAGGCTTGCAGAGCTGTGACAGGCTGCAAATTTAAACTGATACATGGCATGATGAAAAACCCCAACTATTTCAGAACTTCTTGATCCTGACTTGCCTGGTATTGTTTACAGAGGTGATCTATTTTGCTATTTTTCTAAGCAATAATTGTTCTAAGTACTGGATGTTTCCTTTGGAACAGTGACTGGCATCAGTTCACTTTGGAATAGTGAAGGCTCTGGGCTGTTAACCCTCGAAAGACCTTCCAGAGAAAACAACGGACTGAGATGGTTGCTGGCAGTGGAAGTGGAAATGGCAAATGGGGAGGAGTGAAAAGGCTACTGACAAGGTAGAAAAACTTTCACAGAGAACTAGTATCTTGCATAATGGTGAGAACAATGGTTTAAAGGACTTTTCAAATTCCCATTTACTTCCTAATGAAATGGTACCTTGTGGATTTGTATAAAATCTTGTGGATGGTAAGGGAAAATTCGACTTAATTCAGTGACTTTCCTAAGGGAGTCAGCATGTAGACCCTGGCTACAACAGCAATGGATATTTCATTTTTAAGATTCTACATGATACATACTGGCTGGGAAAAAAAAATTACTCTGGATATTGAAAGTCCAGAAACCAAAATGCAGATTTTACTGCCCTGTGTGTAGCAGCAAAGGTCCTGTATGCTATTCTTAGTGGGTTTACCTTCTTGCTTGGTTAGCAAGAGCAATTTCTTTTTAAACCCTAGGAGAACAGTCTCGAATGAATTCTCTGTGAGTGTACTGCTGCAAGAGGGTAAATGTATCTCAAAATTAAAGCATTATGAGACAATACATTTCACAAGTTCCATGTAAGTTTTTTCATGAAGCTGCACTCTCAGCCTGCACACACATACCTAAGCTGTGTGACCTCAGCACTTCCCTGTTCAAGCTTGATAACCATTAAAGCAGACAATGTAGTAACACTGGGGACCTTGAGGTTCCAATATATTGCTTAGGAATGGTTTTTTTTCTGTAAGTCATACAGTTTTCAATGTTTCACCTTTTTTCTTTGTTAGAGAATACTGGATTTATAATGTTGCCTTTGTCACTCCATTTAACTACTTATTTCCAAAATTTCTGAGCTTCCTTACATAAATATACATAAAGCCTGTCACATCAGCATGTAGTGTTTCAGGTATAAATCATAATCAATCATTGAGGCATTAAAACTGTGGGTCGATTTAAAACCATCTACATGCAGATATTTACTTAAATATCTTGTATGTACAAGTATATACAAATATATACATGGAAGCCCTCTTCGGGTGTGTTTTTTTCTTTCTCCTTTGAATAACTGAGTTTAATTTGTCTCATATCTGGCACTGGAAGTACCTATATTTGGAAATGGTTAGACCTCAGGTTCAATTGAATATTTGTAATTGGATGCTCCTTTAAAACTACTGCTACATTATTTATTTTTCAGGGTTGGGGAAAATAAACACTCTACAGCATTATAAATAGGGTAAAAATAGATCAATTCTTTAATTGTAAGTAAAACTGTATTCCTGCAGTGAACAATATTGCTTTTGTAGGAAGATATCGAAGTGAATATATTAGGAGGTACTTTGTTTTACTAGTCCTGGTTTATCTGCTGAGACACTATTTATGGTAGACATTTTCTAATTTAATTAATTGCCACTGATGTCCTCATTATTCTGTTTTCACAGTCCTTCTAAGGAGCCATAAACAAAAGGTTAAGTGGCATATCAGATTAATTTACTGGCCGCCGCCGCTCCCGTGTGCGCTGAGCACAAAGGGCCGCCAGCCTGCCGTGCTCGGCGGGGGAGGAGACGCGCAAACGAACGAGTTTTTCCGTGGCCACCAGGCACGGCGGGGACACGGGGTCTGGTGTTCAGTCATAGGGACACGGCGGGGAGCCGATCCATTCCCCAGCCTACCCCGCCGGAGGGCGAACATCCCACGGAGAGCGGCAGCCCTGGCTCCGGGCTCCCTGAGCCCGCCCTGCAGCCCCTGCGCGCCGGGACGGCTCGGGCACTCAGGGACCTGTTGAGCCGCCGGTGCGCGGCGCGTCCCTCGCCCTCCCGCCGCTTGGGGGGCCGGGGTACCGGCGGGAGCACCGCGGAGCTCCAGGGACACAGGAACGATTGGGCACCTAGCAATGTCCCTGGGCACCCAAAGCCTTGAAGGGATGGCGGTGCCTGTAGGCGCCGGAGGAATCAGTGCCAGCCTAACCGTGTTAACTACGCACGGAAGAGGCGCAAAATTGCGAAGGACGGCTCCCCGGGGGCAATATACCAGGCACAGCCCCTGCGAACGCAGTGGCTATATTTATCCTAATTAAGAGGGATGATTCCTCTGTATTTCAGACGGCCGCATCGCAAGGCCTTTAATTATTTCCGATGTCTTCATCCTGCCCATGAGATGCCGACAGACTCAGGTCCTGCCCGGCCTCTCCTGACGGCCGGTGTGCCACCTGGCACAGTTCGTCTGCCGGCGCCGGCCCGCCAAGGGCTCAAGGAGCCGGTCTGCGAGCGCCGAGCTCGCTCTATTACCACCTCGCCTGACTAGGAGAAGAAGCCTCCCTCCCCTCCGGGGGCTGAGCGTGTCAAACCCGGCGCTCCGCTGCGTGGGAGCCCCGTCCCGTGCCTTGGCCGCTTTCCTCCCACACACCTCACCCTTTCCCCACACAGCACCACCCTCTCCTGAGCTCACCCACTGCCTCTGGCTCCCCTTTCTTGCCAGGGACTGTCGCCTCCCCGAGGGAGCGCCGGGCTCTGCTTGCCCCTGTGGGGGCAGCGCTGTTGTACGCCCGCTCCCCGCTGCCGTCCCGGCAGAGCTGCGGGCAGGGAGTTGCGGTGGCCAGGGCGGGCCGGCAGCTGCTCTGCTCGGACCGCGGGCTGGGAGCGGCACCTGCGGGCCGCCGCGT
>JANPWX010000158.1:232662-246015 GCA_024734555.1 Trochalopteron elliotii | reverse complement strand
TGCAGTATCGAGAAGCTTACGACCCCTGGGGCTCGGCCGCCCTCCCGAGGGCCGCCGGTGTTGCGGGGGCTCCCGCGGGTCGCGGCGCTCCGCTGCGGCCGCTGCAGCCGCTGGGCGGGCGAGGGAGCGGAGCGGAGCGGGAGAGGGAGAGCTGCCGCCGCGCCCCGGCCGCCCGCACTTTTATGCTCCCGCTGGCGATCGACTTTTTTTTTTTTTGCAGGCTGTGCCAGTCCGAGTCAACTTTCCCTGGAACTTGCCTTTCCTCTCGCGATCGCCCCGCTCGCCTCCTCGCTCTCTCTCTCCCTCCCTCTCTCTCTCTTTTCGCAGAGACGACGGTCCTCAGCGGGGACGCGCCTCCCGGCCGCCCCGGTGCCCGCCGCCCAGTGCCCGCGCCGCCGCGCCGAAGCCGAAGCCGGAGCCGGAGCCGAAGGGAGAGCGGGATCCTGCCCGGGTGCCACCTGCCAGGAGAGGAGGAGGCTGACGAGCGCGCTGGAGCAATTTATAGGCACCCAAAAGCGCAGGGGAAAGGGGAGCTGCTTTGGCATCTCATTCCAGCATCTGCTCTGCTCTTCCCACTCACAGAGAGTTTGGCATTACTCTGGCAGTGTGGGAAATATATATTTTTTTTTCTTTTCTCCCTCCCCCACCCCTCCCGCAAACGGATGAACAGCAAAATCGTGAGCCTCACTCACTAGCTGCATCTTGCGATGACAGCTCTTTCTGAAGCAGACCGAAAGGAAGAGATGTGCTTTGCAGCCTCTGGGTACCCTTCAGGTCACCTATCGAGAATTAAAAGGTCAATCCACCTCCTGCTTAACAGTTCCCTGAGGCCACTTTGCCATGTTAGTGTTTTCTGGGAAATACCGCTTTAAATGCAGGGATGTTTTACCAATTGTCTAAGTAAGTTATTTGAAAATATACCTCCCACAATAATAAAGAGATTAATGTATCTGGCAATTTCGGATCTCCCTCTTCCTCATCATCCCAATTGCGACCATAAAGGCAGAGAAGGAAATAGTTTTTCCTGTGAATTAAAATTGACATTCTCATCACCAGCTACAGCGTTTGCCGGTATTAAAAGCCAGCCCCTGCTCTGCTTGCAAACTGACACTGAGGAAAAGTGTTCTCTTTTGTTTAGAAGCCAAAAAAAAGTCCGGAGTATATGAAAATTGACAGATGCCTAAGACCTGAGAAAAAGATGTCTTTGGCTTAACTCAGGGGGAGCAAAGCATTTTGTTAAATCTTGAAGTTTTGTTTTGTTGTGTTGAGGTTTCTTGTTTGTTTGTTTTATTTGGGGGTTTGGTTTTTTGGGTTTTTTTTGTTGGGTGGTTTTTTTTGGTTGGTTTGGTTTTTTGGTGTTTGGTGGGTTTTTTGGTGGTGGGGTATTTTTTTTGTCTGTTTTTTTTGTTTGTTTGCTTTTTGTACATGAAAAGCTTCTCCTCCCCCAAGGTCTGGTGGGCACCTCTGTGACTGAGTGGGAAGGTGAATGTGCAATATTAGTGGCATTGTTGCAGAGAAAATATTAAAGAACTTGTCCTGCTTACAGATATACAAGGTACACAGAGAGCTGTTTAAATAAACAAACGGAATTGATTCCTAAATCATACTTCTGTATTCAGGAGCAATGGACGTCAATCAAACCTGGGTGACATTTGCCTGTCAATATAGGGATGATGGCTGGAAAGAGTGTGACTTATTACAGCAAGGCAAGAATCAGAAATGAGCAACAGCGGCAAATAGGACAACAACCAAATAATGGCATCTCCAGTGATGATCAGAGGGCTGTGATCTTGTCTTGGATTTTATTAGCACGAATCTGCTCTCCCCTCACCGTTCTCTTTTATTTCTTTTCTATTCCGCAACACAATAAGGTCAAACAAGCAGGCAGTGGGAAACAAAGATTCATTGATTCTTCCTTTAAAGCAGAAATGTCAGCAGCTCCTTTTGCTCTTTCCTGAGAGACTCAAAGGCATGGAGTGTGTCCATGCCGTGCAGAGATGGGCCAGTCCAGCTCCTTATCTCCCCAGAAAACTGTCGACAAAGCTTCCATTCATGCACTTGTAAATATTCCTCCCTTCCCTTTTTAAAAAGTTTTCTTCTTTTCTTTTCTCTAATGCTCTGTCTTAAAAAAATTCTTTATCTGGCACTGACACAAGCTAGCCAGTTCCCTTAGCTAAGGGCTTCCCCTCAAGACCCAGGAAGGCAGTTGAACACACTTGGAGGATTATGTTCATATCTCATTGCTCTCTTCACCCCACGGGAAAGGGCTTTCAGCACTGTTTGTGCTTCTGAGCAAGAAAAACTGAAAAGATGTGCCAGAAGTGACTGCTCTTTCTCAGCCTGTAGCTGGGCCCTTGAGGTATTGTATTTAGTCATCTCTAAGCCAGCTGGTTTTTGTGACATCAGGGTGTGCATAAACCTTCATTGCAATGGCTGTGTTACACGTTAGGCAAAGGACAGATCTCATCCTCAAATAAACACAAACCTATCATGATCTATGAAGCCGTTGTGATACTGGGTGACCTATTGGCATCAGGCACACCCTCAGTTCCTTACTCCAGCTATGATAAGCTTGATTCTTAAAGCAAGGTCCTACCATACTAGCCATGTTTTCTTTGATAGTTTTATCCTCACGCATATTGCCTGGGATGCTCATTCACTCTGAACTGTTGCAGACCTTCTCCCAAAGAAGACAGCCACAAAAATCACAGCCAGAGTAACAAGAACAGAGAGATCAGGGCAAATACTGGGTTGTCAGCAGAGCTTATATGTTAGCTTGGAACATAACCTAGGACCTTGGATTTAGTTACCAGATTAATCTTAGTTCCAAAGGAAAAATCATATTTTCTTGGAAAACTAAGAATGGGAAACCAAAGTGCTCAGAAGTTATGCACCAGACATCTCAGTAGCCTGGTGCAAATTAAAAGAAAGGGTAGAAAACTTTTTTTACTATGGGACCTTTGTTGTCATGAAATGGGGTGTCAAAACATTGATTTGCTGTAATTAAGGCTTGGGTAGCACTTAGGTTATAATCTCCCCATGCTAAAGGCTGACAGTTCAAATTGACAGTCCATTCTTAGTATAACCATTAAACCTACATGAGCTGCTGCCAGTCTTAATGTGCTAAATTTATTTGTATTTTTGAAGCCCTCTTGCTGGCTTGCTCTAGCCTTTCAGCTTGTTTGCTTCCTTTCCTGTTCTCTGGGCCCTTGTGCATTCAGACTCGCAGTTGGTGTTCGAGCTGTATCCTCTGCAGCTTCTGCCATTTGCAAGAACCTTGTCACAGTCTTTACTGACTAATTAGTTAATATTCATACAGACACTTAAAGACACACAGCACAACATGCATGTCCATTTAGCACACGGGCTGTTGCCTCAGCACTAACACAGGGGAAAACTGAAGAAAACCATTTTCAAATTCGTCCACTGGCACACAGGGCAACATGTTCTGCAGGCACCAAACACCAAATGGCTCCTCACACCTGCGCTGCTAAATTCAAAGTTAGCCCAGGAAAAATACTCTGTGAAAAAGGGTAACCCTTTACCAAACACAGTAGACAGGAGTAACATGGAAAAAGGCATATTCCTAGCAAATGAGTGTGCCAATGCTGTGTCAAGCTCCACACTGCTTCTGCTCCCTCCTAGCTGCATCCGGTTTGCTCTGATTTATATTTAATCTCTTTTATTATTATTTCAGAGAAGTGTTTCAAATTTCACTCCGATCAAAAATTAAGGCTTTGCTACACTGTACTGTTATAAACATTGGTTTAATTGTGTACGTAAAGGTTAGCGTTTCAGCCTGGATACCAGTAATATGGTCAAGGAAAAAAACTGCAGTCATTCCAACAAGTAATTAGGTTCAATGTTGTAAAATATAAAGAGGGAAAAATATTCATATCAGTATAAGTGGCTCAAATGTAGCATGGTGACAGACATGACAGTGACATGTTGCTATCCCAAACCATCCTTGGTATCCTATTCTATGTCTGTTTCCTTACTTTGGTAAAATCAGCACTGGCAATTGTGTCAGGTAGCAGGTCCTGGAGATGACCATGGCCCGCACCAGTTTTGGTAGGAGCTTGTACAGGCGGTTTTAACTAAACTCTCATAAAACCTGTTTTGTTCAGGATGACTGAAGACCAAATATGTTTATAGAGCTGCACGATGCCCACTGTATTTCTTGATAAAAATTAGGATTTTCATGCTCATGGAAAGAAAATCAGCTTTGGTATGTAAAAGAAAAAAAATAGTTTTGCTGTTTTTTGGAAGTTTTTATCTGTCCTTTGGAACATAGGAAGTCCTTTCCCAGGCTATACTCTGCTACTAAGGGATTTAAGCCATCTTTTTGTGTGGTTGGAAATAACCGTAGATTAAGTTTTACTGTAATTAATAAAGTCCTTTGAAGATCAGTCTCTGAATGCAAAGGCAGGAAAATTATCCAAACCAAATGTGTCCAGCCTTGAAAGGGTTAAATCCACTTTTCAAATCCAAATGAGGAGGGAATTCGAGGAGGGTTTTCGCTGAAGTGACAGGGCTCAACAGGGAGAATTTGCAAATAAATTTGACATATTTCTCCCTTTTAGTTTTTAATCTGAAGAGATCAGTCAAATATGACTGGTTACTGGGGGGAGGGAAGAAGTGAGAGCAGAATTAAAGTGGAAAGATTAGAACCAAAATCATGCATGTCATGTTTTGACTGGTGAATTACCACAGATATAAAAACATAACTGTGTATGTAAAAATCAGTCTTTAACACATAGGGAGGTAAAGATTACACATTCAGCTGACGAAGTTTAAGGATATAAAATAATAATATATGACACTAGATAATTGCCAACATAAATAGCAGTAATTAACCATAAAAGTTGCTCATAATTGTTAGTGCTCCTGTTTATTCAAAATAAAGCACTAGTTGCAAGAAAAAAAATTTGTTCTTTCAGGTTTCTTCTCTCACGTTCACCTTCAAGCCTGCTGGTCTGTGTCTTCTCTCTATTCTGTCCCTCTGGAGTCATGATCTGAGGTGGTGAATACAAGGCTGTAGAGCTGCTTGGGAAAGCATATGTACAGTCAACCTTGGCACTGTTTTTGGTTATGATACAAGCACCTCTCCAGGCACAGTGTGGCCTGAGCAGTTCATGGCTCTTGCCCTGGTGATGCTACAGAACTGCCAGAGCTGTGTCAGATTTATGGTCTCTGGGTAAAGCTGCACCCACTGACATCCTCTTTCTTACCTGCCCCCCCTTTCCAGCTTTCCTTTGTTTTGCACAAGCAGCTGGGATTTGGACAGTTTCTGGAGAGTGTCTAAGAGCCATGGTGCTACAGAGGGGTAATTAAGCAATGCTTGCAGCAACCAGTAAATGCTTCCTGTATACTCAGTTTGCCCATAAGTGCACTGCATTTCAGGAACTGGATTTCTGACCATGAGGGTTTTTAACACACCATTTCTACCACTTTTCTCACAGGAGCCTGAGCATCCAGTGTCCCTACAGACCATGATAGCATCTGCTTGCAGCAGAGTCCAGCTCACAGCCTAGGTCAGCTGTACTTGCTGAAAACACCTTTTTTCTCTCCACACCTCACTTTTCCCTTCCTGTAGGATGGGCATTTTAACTCATCACCTTCTTCTAATGAAGAAGTGTTGTTTTCTGCCACCACCTGTGTAACCACAATAGTGGTGGCAACATTTTCCATGTATGCTTTCTGCTTGAACCACTCTCCTCCGTTTAACTCCCTTCTAGTCAAAATACATAGAAGATAACCTGTCAGAAGTAGGCACTCAGAAGAACTCACAGCGTTCATTAATAAAGCCCAAAATATAGAGAGAGTCATAAATGCTATTTAATCAAGGAGTATTGCTAATAATGAAGGCCACAGTGTTGGCATTCTTATGAGGGTGTAAATAGTAAATAGAAAGGGGTGGAAGATAAATGCCTCTAACATGGGAGTAAGATTAAACAACCACTTTGTCCCTGCTTAAAACTATACCAATAAGCAAAGGCATATATCATGTTGCACTTCTATTAAAAATTATGTCAGTACTTAGAGTCAATCAGGAGGAGATTTCCAGATGATTTGCCCATGAGAACAATTCTGGTTACCTTTGAAATGATTATTAGACTGCCAATGCTATTAAAGAGAGATGTTAGGGGAAAAAAGAAAGAGCAGAGACAAGCTTTTCTAAACTGTCATCTGTGATTTGCCCTTCCTCCTCCAAACCTGAAAGACTCCCTTTCCATTGTTCTACCAACCCAGAAATCTTCTGGCATTTCATACTGGAGTCCTTTATATTCATCAGGAGGTTGATGGATGGGCAATAAGAATGGATAGATGGGAGTGGAAAACTCAAAATTAAAATCCCCAGAGTGGCAAGATGCCCAAGAGATTTATTTTTTCTTCTGTCATCCCCTCAACTGAATTTCTTTTTGTGCCTGATTATTGATTTCTGGAGCAGTTAATGGCGTAATTTACTTTGCAAGTTGCAATTACTTGTGATCATTCATTTTTCTTCCTATGTGTTCATTAGCTAAAGCAGGAGACTGTTTGATCCCAAACAAACTTCCCCACAACAAAATGGCATATAGTGGACTTTGGTGTGATCCTTCAAGATGCTGAGCTTTTGATTACTATGGTAGGCAACTGTGTTTGGAGTTCTGTGTAAGTTGGCTTTGCATTGTTAAAAAAGGCACGTTGCACTATTATTCTGTAGGCCCAATCCATCACAAATTAGGAAAAACCTCCACTGATGTAAATTGTAAATCGAGATGTTAACTAGCACATGTGAGATCAGAATTGGGTCTGCTATTTGCCATCACATTCCTGGAATACTGTTTCAATTCTGTTGGCCCAGTTTGCTAAAATCAGTTTGCTGCAACAGAGTTGCAAATCACGGGGAGATGCAATGAGTGCTCTCCTTCCCAGGAGGGACTGATTACACCTGCACAATGAGGAAGGGACCAGGACACTCCTTGTGGCATTGTAGAGATACAAGCCTTGCAGAGGAACCATTGTGTATTTTTTTTTTCCCCAGCATAATGTATTGCCAATGCCATTATTAATAAGCTATTCTGTGCTGGATGTTACTTTGGGTTTGATATTTGTTATTTTATTTTCTGTTATGTTATTTGGGCATTTAACAATAAAAACAAGTAAAGGATGCAGATCAGAGACAAAAATAGAGGTATTTACCCACTCCTGAGATATGCATGTGTTCTTAAGCAATTCATACATTTTCAGCTAGACTGTGCTCTTTCTATGCAGCATTAAAACTCTAGTGTGCAGAATTACTGCACAAATCCAAAATGCCTCAAGTGAGGAATGGAACATGACTGGCTAGAGAGCATGTGTGCCATCTGGGATGGAGATTTTCTGATCTCCAGGAAGAGAAAATTTCAGCTAGAATGTTGCTTTCATGCACTGAGACATTACACATATGTTTTCAATATGGAGAGACACACATATTCCCTTGCATGTGTATGCACACCAATGTAAAATAAAAATGTGCATGTTTTCGTGAAATCAGAACAGACTAAAAGAACTATGACTATCACAATTCAAGAACGTGCTATTTTATGTTTTATTGTTTAAACGTAATCCAAAAGAGCATGATAATATACACAATATTCCATGAAAATATTCTTGATCGCTGGCATGCATTACTCTGCTGAGCTAATTGAAGGACTTTGCACTTCACTGTTGCATTCACAAAATGCTGTTTGCACTTCACTCATGAGCGACTCTGTTGGCCTGGAAGGAGCCCTCGCTCCTGTGCTGCCACACAGTGAAGCTCACATTGCTTACATTGGAGTTTCACTGCTATTTGTGAGAATGGAATTTACCCTGGAATCTCCTGTTTCATTAACTTTAAATCACTAATGCCAGTCTTTCAGTATCTTAAAGAGGCAAGAATCTTTTATGGATTTTAATGCCTGGGAGAGAGAATGAAATGAATTTTCACTGAGTGTCCTGATAAATGCTACTTCTCCCTGCAGTGCTGGAAGGGATTAGAAAAGGATACCTTAGCAGAGAGAAGTGCCTCAGAGCAGAGTAAAACTTGTGAACCTGGGTTACAAAGGAAATGCCATTTCTGGAGAGCAGCATTTCCTGCCATATTGTTGCAGTGATAATATGTTGAGAAAAACATGTTTAGGTATTATTTTGAGAATTCATTTTGTACCAGGCAAAATGCAGCACAGGGAGTGTGTCTGCAGGAGGAATCTTTGTATTTAGGCACAGGGAGCAATCTGCAGCAAAGGTGAATGACGGCAACTTCAAGGCAGCTTTGAGCAAATTCTTCAGACAACTTGTCTCGTGAGTGCTTCTCCAACATTTGTCTCCCACCAGGTAGGGATATTAATGACTTTAAGCACAAACCAAATTTGTGCTGCCAACTTTGTGACTCGGGTTCCTTTATTCAGGAAGTATGGCAAGTGGGAAGGAATACACTGTGGGGCTGCCAAGCATGGACGCTGTGGGATTCAGCCACCAGAGAGACTGAGTTTAAAGACTTTGAGTCATTTTTCTCTTTATATATTTAATCATGCCCTTGGGTTTTATATCCCAGATATTTTTTCTTTACACCAGGTAGGCATTTATTTGGCATTTAACATATAGCTTTTATTAGGTTTCTGTTATTAATTATACCCGTATCACACCTTCCCACTCAATCTATTACAGCTTTTTCATTTTAAAGTGCTAATAAAAAGCTAGTCTGAAGCCAGCAAGTGGGTATCTCAGTGACAGCATCACATCTAGGCTTCCCTTCCTCTTGGTGTACTCACTGGACAGGTGAAAATATGGTTTGGTTTTCTATTTTCCAGTCAAAATAAACTGCTTCACCTCTGTGATTTCAGCATGTCATGTTAGCATAACCTCTTTCATCTGAGCAGTTTCCTTCATCTGTGCAACTTCAGAGGAGGAGCACAAAGGATAAACTGAGCTGCCCTTGCTGTTTCCTTTGCAGGGTTCTCTTTCACTTGTACAGAGGTGAGATCTCAGTACAGAGGATGCTGCTGCCAGAGGACTGTGAGGGGATGGCAAATGCAAAACCATCCCCAGAACTCAAGTCACTTGAAAGATTCATGTGCCTCCACTCTGGACAATCACACCTGCTGTGTTCCTGTTTATACAAGTGTTAGTGCCAGGTTTCCAGAGTGAGAACACTTTGAATATCAATGAGCCCATGAACATTATCCTGGAGTCAGGTCTTTATTCCCCACAAATGCATTCTCCTTGTGCTGTTTTCTCTTCAGCTGTATGAAAACCTAAAAAAACTAATTTCTAATCACTTTAAGGCAGGCCGTAGAACTGTGAAAAATACAGATGAAAGCTCTTTTTTGAAAACCTGCAGATAAATTTCTCATTTGACCCCACAGCCTTTCTCACTGTTCACCTGCTCAGGGCAGAGGGTGCAGCATTTCTGCACCAAGGAGGATCCACAGTGCCAGCAGAGAGCAACAGAGAAAGAAGTATAAGTATTTGTCCTGGTGAGGACACAATTGCCAGGTGATGGCAACTGTCAGGTAAACTAGATGCTGCAGTGGAGGTGCTCCACTCTGCAAATAGACGTTTGCCAAGCTCCACATGAGAACTCTGAGAAGTGGAATGGAAAGCAAAAGTCTGTGGCTGATCTTGCTGAATGGGACAGATGGAAACCCTTGCCAAAAATAGCTTTGCTAGAAGTGGAACACATGGTAAATTGCATTAATTTTAATAATTGCTTTTTATGCTTTGATAAAAACTGGCAAAGACCTAAAGAATCCTCTACCCAAGATAATTAGCATAGTTCTCCTTGACTGCTCCCCTTTAAAGAGAATGCTGTTTTGAGGCTCTCACGGCTCACAAAATTGAGAAGGATGAGGCTGCCCACTTGTGCCAGGAAAGCAGAGTGCTCAGGAGTATGTGGGGACCTACCAAAAAAACAGTTTAGCTGCTGATGCATCAAGTAGCTTGAGTCCATTAAAGCAGCCTTGACTCTGCAGCCTGGCAATATCCAATGTCTCTCTGGCCACACGGTCTTGCAGAATCACACTCTGAAGGTGAGCAGAATCACAGTCTTTAAAAAAAAATCAGCAACCACCTTTTTCTGAAAGGAAGGGCAAAATTTAATTTCTTAATTTTTGTTTTTCAGGACACACAGGATTTCCTAACTGCTGTAGGAGAAAGGGAACAGGCACCTCCTTTGCCCCCTGAAAACAGGATTTTTGGCTACCATAATGCCAGGTAGAACTGTCCATTTGTCACATGAAAAGGGATAATGGGAAGAGCATGCCTGCACTTCTGCTTCTTACCCCAATCGCTGGTCAAGATTTAGGGATGCTTGACTTGAAAAGAAATTCTCATATCAAAGTAATCTCCTCCAACAAGGGTGCTGGATGCAGTGTCAGAGAGCACCAGCACCCCATTTACTCCCGCCAGCTTACCACTTTATCTAAATTGGTTTAATCTTCTGCCCAGCTACAGTTAAACCAAAACACAGAGCTCCAGCTGCTGGCAGTGTCCAGGCCAGTGGCACAGAATTGGCTTCTAACTGATGCTGTTAATACATGGCATCTGCTCTTCAAAAGCTCTGAAATAATGTTTAATTACCTGGGGGATTTTGGAGCCACCAATGCCTGCATTTCTGCCCAGTTCTTGGGAATACACAATATGCTTCTTACTCAGGTGCTATATGTTTTTGTATGAACAAAATATATTATCTTTTACAGCTAAAAGGTGTGCTTGTCAGTCCAGATCAGAGTCAGTCCAAGATACAGTCACAAGCCTGTCAGAGTCAGGTAAGCAAGAGTACAATATCTAGGAGTGGTATTTGTTTCTATTAGATTAAGGAAGCTTACTGGAACTGCAGCTTTGTCCCCAGAAGAGCACTCTGGTGCTGCAGCTGAATGGGGTTGATTTTCTTCTTCCTGCCAGGGCCAAGCTCAGGAAAAGAGACAGGATTTGTGCCACATGAGAGGAGTCTGGGCAGCTCTGAGTATGTGACAGAAATACATAAATACAGAAATATAAACTTGTCTGCATGCAACTAATGCCCCAAAAGGACACTTGAGCTAAACGTTGGTTGCTTGGGAGTGTGATTTGGATGCACTAAGTACTGATTGTTAAAAGTTCTTGGACAGATAGACTGAAAAATCCTTTTAATTCAGGTCTTCTCCAGCCACAGGGATTACAGAAGTGAGAAAACTCGTTCCTGTGCAAGGGGCCTGCTCCCTCACGTGTGGCATGGTTTGGCTTTTTCCTTCCCAAGCCAGAAGTGAAGAACATAGGCAGGAGCTCAGCAGGGCCAGAGGGATGCTGTCTCCCAGGTGGGAGGCAGCTGCTGGCTGGGAGGTTTGTGCTGCAGAGCTCAGAGCAGAGATGGCACCAGAAGCAAGAGCTTCTGCAGGCTGCTGCACCCCAAAATGCCTCCCTGCCTTCCCATGCCCTGCCCCTGCACCCTAAGGATTCTGGTCCTTGAGCATGTGAGTGCAGATTGTGCTGCTGATGCTATTTGTATCCAGCAATTTTTTAAAGCTCAGTGATTTAGACTGACAAATGTATTCCGATTTCCTAATATGTTTTCTTCACATCTTTGCTGTGTTTTTCCATGAGAATTATTCTGTTCAGCAGCTTGGGAAAAAACAATCAACAGCTAGAAGGTATATTCTACTTCAGAATTTTGTAGAGAATTATAATGCCTCATCTTCTTCTTCTTTTTTTTTTTTTTTTTCCCTCTGAAAAATGTATTTGTCTCTGTGTTTCCTCCACTGGCACTATCCTGTAGCTCTGTGTTCAACCTGATATTCTGTCAGCACTCCTATTTCTGTTGATGTGTCTCCGTGAGGTTGGTCTGTCATGCTGATATTTTGCTCCCACTTTTTCCCTGCTGCACTGTTAACAGCCTCCTCACAGAGCACCTTGAAGGCTGATGTTAGTGATGCTGCAAATGCTCAGTGAAGCCCTCTTCAAACACAGCCCTTAGCTGAGAAACACCATGAGGGGGGCACAGAACTGGGGAGAAGTGGACATACTCGAGCAAGCACTGCAAAAGGGATGAGATATTCTGGAGCTGCTGGGTTGAAACATTTGACTGCATCACAGGCAGCAGATGAGGACAAATTTTTGACTTTTCTGCAAACCTGTGGGTTTTGACTGTAACTGAAGATGAATGTCTCAGTGTGTCAGGAGATGAGAAATCTTAGAAACACCAACAGAATACCAAAAGTGCTGCAAGGAAACAGAGCTGATTCAGTTTCTTGCCTTAGTTAGTAATCAAAGAAGTTGCTTTTGATAGCTTGCTCGTGAAAAAGGCTTTCTCGTTTTTCTTCCAGAAATTAGTAGAATAAATTCCAGAATTTATTTGAACTACTGTCAGGATGCCAAAACTATGCAGAGAGTGGGACAACTGTAAAAACTGTATTTTTAGGACTGATTAGGGGAGACCAAGCCCCCAGCTTTGTCATGGTTTAATCAGAGCCACCAACCTGTGCTAGGTCCCAGAAATACAGACATCTAGCTAGGCACTGGTGGGATTTTTGAAGACTGCCCAAGAAAGTGCTATTACACTCATACATGGTTGAGTTGAACAGGTTTGAGTGATGGCAGACAAGTCATTCTACAGTGGATAATTAAAAGGATTATATACTGGTACAGAAGGAGTTTACATGATGAGTGAGCTTTGCTATCTGGGAGCTATTTCCAGCACGATGGATACAAAGTTATCTGAGCATGCTAGACAGAAAATTCTCTTTTTAATCCATTATAGGAATAGGCTAGATTGTTTTTAGAGATGGTGCCTAAATTTCTGTTTAGAGCTAAGTTTCTGTACACTAGAGAGGGGCAGATTTTACCTGTGAGATCAGGATGGATGTAGACTTTCTCTTTAGGAGGAAGGATCCAGAAACAGAGCACTGCTTTGTGCTTAATCCCATTCAAAGATTCTTCACAGTCATCCAGGTCTTGTGGCCAATTCAAAAAGGGAAGAGGGGGAGGAAGAGAGACCAAGGCCTGGTAAAAGGCCCTCTGCTGATATGGCTTGGCTGCAGAAGGAAAGCCTGTTTGTTACCAGTATAAAAAAGTTCTTAGGAATTTCTTCTGGACCTGAGTGTTGACACTCCAGTGCCCAGCATCCATGAGAGAGCTAAGATTCTCCATACAATTAGAAATTGTAATGCATAGTTGTTGCAGTGCATGATTTAGGGTTATGAATTTGTATTTGTATTTTGTTATTTGTCTGTACTTGGTTTGTTCCATTCCAAAATACCCTACCCCCATTCCCTGAACACACCCGGTATCCCCCTGATGCAACCCCACCCCTTCCCTTTCCCCAACTGGCCCAGAGTGTTCCCCGCCCAGGGGGTGAGCTGGGAAAAGGGGGGC